>MJUU01004765.1:169824-207122 GCA_002080025.1 Modiolus philippinarum | reverse complement strand
GTTGGTCTTAGGTAGTTCATGACAGTCTGTCATATGGCTTTTGTCCTTGACCTCAATTTCACGGTCTAGTGAGCATGTTAAGTTTTTGTGATTAGGTCATTTTCTCAGTAACTATAAGTGGTAGGGCAATGATATTTGGTTTATATGTTGGTCTTGCATAGTACATGACAGTCTGCTATATTGCTTTTGTCTGTGACCTGGATTTCATGGTCCAGTGATCATGTTAAGTTTCCTAGTATCTTTTGATGTAAGTTCAATAATATTTGGCATGTGGGTTTGTCTGAGATGGAAGATGACAGCCTGCTATTTGGCTTTAGTCCTTGACCTCATTTTCATGTCTAGTGAACATGTTTGGTTTTTCAGTATCTATCAGTGGTAGGTCATTTATATTTGAAATTTTGGTTTTGGGTGATATGTGACAGTCTGCTATATTGCTTTTGTCAGTTAATCTAATTTCACAGTCTAGTGAACATGTTAAGTTTTCTGATTTAGGCAGTTTGAGTTTTCACATCAATTTTGGGATCAAGCAGGTACGGGCGAGACATCAATTTGGGTCCACACTTGTATTTGTTTCAAAATATCACGATCTGAAATGCACGCCTGAAGATGATGGGACTTGATTTTACATAAATTTAAATGAAATAGCAGTCTATATCTGGCTCTGATAAGGAAAATCGAACAAACCTACATATGAAATGTATCTAATCGTGTTTAGAAAGAGAAAAGTTGGTTAAAGCAATATTTTAATATGTTTGATAGGTTTGAAGGGAGTATAGCAATTTGTAGTGGCGAGTAAAACGAAATCTCGCTACGGTGGATCTTACGAGACAATACGAGATGCGAATCCTTCTCACTATACAAATCCTTGAGGTATCCTTGTAGCAAGCTATTTTTGAATGGTCCATATATGATTGCTTACAAGGCTTAATTTCCTGCCCCTTTCGATTATACCCTGTCTTTCCAGGGGCATTCGCAATTTCCCAATGCAATGGCCTTCCAATTGCCCTAGTTGATTATCAATTAACAAACTTGTTCTAGTTTTGATATAGCTGAAATATTGCAGAGTAGAATCAATCAGTCAGTTTTACAATCATATGTTACTTTCTTTATACATAATTGGTCAAGTTAGTGATGTAAGGGAACTTTTACATCTTAACAAAAGTACTCCTTTCTTGCATGGAAAAAATTCAGTTTTATCTACATTGCAATTAGTGAAATGGGAGGTCCACTTATTATACTTATATAATTACTACTGAATTTAATAACTTTCTGATATAGATCTAACAAGGAACTAATTATACCACAGTTTACACATCAGGGGACCTAATAACCCTGGTGTATTACCAAGGAGTTCAGCAGCATGTATCTGGTACTTAATACTTTTGATCTGTATCAGTTGTTTACAGGGAACCAGTGTGTTTTGTAAATTTAAGATAAGCTAATTACATGTAAACAGAACAGCTGGCTACTGTCTTTGTCAATGGAGTTTTGGTCAGTTTAAGTCTGACCAGCAGGAAATGTAGCCACTATTATTTGGACTATTATTTGTGAAGGAATTTAAATTCACATTGGAATTAATAGGTAGGACAAATATATTTTAGATATTTCAATTTAGCTGAAATTTCCATCCTTCTTTTTGTTCTTGAATTGGAAGAGGGTTTGATGGCAAAGTTCACATTAAAAATTGAAATGATTTCAAATGTGCAAACCATGTACCGCTCAGGTATGTTGGCAAAGGACAAGGTTTGTAAATTGTAAATTACAAAGTTAGTCTAACATGACTAAGGCTTCAATTTGACCTTATATGCAAGTAAAATGTGGTAATAAAAACCCTTTCAAAACAAGCAAATTTTGAATAAAAAAAATAACAAATATGCATCACAAGTTTCCTTTTAAAAATTCTCTTACTTCTTCTGCAAAAATCCATCTGGTCAAAGCAAGCATCCATATTCATTTCTTATAAAGGTGGTGTAAGTCAGCAAGTATCATTGAACTTACTAGCACTAAACATTTATGTTAGATGTAAACCAATGTATAACATGTTTTAGACCTTCCTCAATAAATAGCAATTTTACTCTGAATTTGAAAAAAATTTGAATATCATCGATAAATCCTTAGATGTAAAAAGAGGAAAAAGTAAGTTGCAAGACATGCGTATAGGCAACTGCATATTTAAGGCCCCTGTTTTTAAGGATGTTCACTGTTACAATTTACAAACCTTTATTGACAATTTTCAGAGGAATGTGAGAAAAGATTTCATAAATATCATGATTTTGATTTATAAAAAAAAGTTTATTTATTTAAATAAGCATGTGCTTGAAATAATATAATATAAGAACTATTTATAAGACACATATGTCATAATTGATGATTCTCTATTCTGACCATGTAATTCCTACTGTCTAATGATGTAGAAAATCTTCTTATTGTCCATCCCTATTATAAATCTGGTGTGATAAGCTTCTACAGACATGCTGCCAAGCTAAAATAAATATCCTTTCATATTACTGTACTGTCTGTAAATATTGGTTGTCTTACCAGTAAATATCCTGATTAACTGCCCTATGTTTTTGTCTTAGTGTGATAATCTTTTTTAATCCTCATGTATTACCCTCTTATTATTGCCCCAAGGTTAATATTTATGAAAAATATTGTTATGAGCTTAATTCTGAAGTTATCATTGTTCTACAAGTAATCATTTACTGTCTGTCTGTCTGTTTGTTTGTCTTAATGTCAAAGTGTTTTCTAAATTTTCAAGAGGTATTGTGTTTATTTTTTACAATGGAAGAAAAAGAATGGAGACATTAGGTATAAAATGTGTGGAATTTGATGAATGTAGTTCTATTTTTCTGTGAAAATTTCTTCATGAAGAAGTCCTGTCTTTCACACTATTTGTCATGAATATTCAGCATGTTATCTTGAAAACTAATCATTTTAGTGAAAAAAATGTGTGCAAGTGTATCAAATTCTTCTGGACTTGTTTAATTTATACAAATATTGTTTTAATTGTGCAAAATCATGAACTGTTATTTTGTACTGCTTCAGCTGGTCTATAATTACATTAAGCCAAAGAAATTAAATTTTGTATTTAGTTTTTTTTAATTAAATGGTTAGTTTTCATAGGTTAAAGGTCAAGAATAACTCACCTCATCAGATTAAGACAACCTTGATTGACAGCTAAAATTTCAAAGTAAAATGTGAAACACAATATGCTTATCCAAGGATTTCAGTAGATTTTATCAAAGGTTTCTTTTCCTGCATTAAATTTACAACTGGATCAATTTCATCAATTTTTAACTACAATGAAAGGCAGAGGCAGATTGAACTTGTTAGCTGGATTGTATGTAAATCTTATTTCTCATGTATATCAGTTTCAGACATTTTTTGGTTGCATTGCTTTTGGAGACTTCCAAATCCACCATTTATAGAATTTTATCTCATGAAAGGTCAAGGTCTCAACCCAAAAGTCAAATCCATTTATTTTATTAAATATCAAGTTTAACTTACTATTTTTGTGTTGCTTTGTCAGAAGTTCCATCATAAGATTTGCTCCAAAAGGAAAAAATATCTAATTGGAACAAACGCTACAGTATTAGTTCCTATATGTATTTTACTTTTTACTATATATATAATGGAATAAATGCATAGTGCTGCTGATGAGGAATTAATTTGTGAAATGGCCATACAGCTCATTAAAATTATTGCAGTTGGAGTTAACATATGTGGTATGGTCTCATGTTCATTTACTCCATATCCTTTCATAAAATATAAAATACATGTATAAAATGTTCCAAAAGGAAGATATGTTCGGCCATTGTTTATAATATTTCTTTCAAAGGAACTTTTGTTAGGCAGAACAAAAATATGTTGATAAATACGGTCTGAAAGTTCATCAAACGGTAATTGTAAAAAATAATTTCAAAATCTGATGACATATATGATATATGATGGGGTGGAGAGTCTCCTTTCTCCACCTCCTTGCTCCTTTCTCTTGGTCTCCCTTTCATTTCTTTTCTTCCTTTTCTTTTTCTTGTCCCTTTTCTCCCTTCTCCCCCTCCTTTCTCCTCTATCCCATTCCTTTCTCCTTTCTCCACCCCCGGCCCCCTTTCTCCAATTCTCCCTTTACCCTATCCGCCCTCCCCATATATAGTGATAATGCCGATTTTTATACATTTTCCAAACTGGTCTGGAGGAGTTTTATTAGACTGTAAACTATTCGAAATTATTGCAGACCCCTGAAGAAAGTAGAAAGATGGGATCAAATGTTGTTCCAGACTATTTTGCAATCTTTTGTCATTATTTATTCCTAAAATTCTAGACAAAAACTAAACAAAATGTCAAAAGGGCCAGGTCACATATGGACAACCCCCTCCCCCCTCATTGACCACCAATGATGTCAAATAGTTTGCCATTCTAGATCAGAGATCACCATTTACTAATTTATGCAAAGTAAAAGCCTTTGTACGACCTCAAAAATTTTGCAGTCGTATTATGGTATGGCACAGTCGGCGTTGGTATCTGTGGATAGCATAACTTTGATTCTAGTGGACGGATCATTTTCAAATTTTAGTACGAGGTTTCTTGGCACAAGCATAAGCCAGGGATTTAATTTCAGGTTCCTGCATGGCCCCACCTGTTTCAGAAAAGGGGCCAAAAAGGGGTAAAATTTGGTATTTTCGTGTCTTTGGACAGCATAACTTTCTTTCTAGTGGACAAATCATTTTCAAATTTAAGCAGGATGTTTCTTGACACATGCCTAAGCCCTAGTTTTAATTTCATACTACTAGCCCCGCCTGTTTCAGAAAAAGGGGCCAAAAAGGGTTAGATGGGTGTTTTTACATATTTAATCGTAGAATCTTTATTATTTATTGGATTTTGATAGGGTTTCTTCTAGTGTTTTCCTTAGGAAATTTCCAATCTGAAGTATGCCAACGAATTTCATGTGGCATGTACCATTCATGAGATAAATGGGGCCCAAAAGGGGCGAATTTCAGAAATTTTATTTTTTCATTTTTAGTATGATTTTGATGCAATTTTTTGCAGACTGATTCATATGAAAAGTTAATATGATGCTGCACCATTAGATTTTAGATAACTTGTTTCCATTTTGAACTGTGAGGGACCAATGGGTCCAAAATTGCAAACATGCAGATAACCTAAAATTATTATTTTTCATTGGATTTAGATGGGACTTTTTTCTTCGATTCCTCTCCTTGTAAGCTTTCAGGGCTATGTTGACTGATTAGGCGTATCTCTTTCTGTATCTGAGCTATTAGGGATCAAAAGGGGCCAACATTTCATTTTTTTTGAAATATGTGAAATCTTTATTTTTCATCATATTTTGATTGGATTTTGTTTCTTTGGATTTCTCTTGATGTATGCTTTTGTTGGTAGTCACCAGATTTTGAGGAGCTACATGTATTATCGTTTTTTATCCACAAGTGATCAAAAGGGTTGATTTTTGCCCTTGTTTGTGTCCTGTTAGTTACTGTGTCAAGCTCCTTTTTGTTTCCATCTAATTATTGTGTCAAGCTCTTTACTGTGTCCACATTCACTTCAAACTACACTTGTTCAAATTTCAGTGATCAACATGCTGCAGTCGTATCATGCTGTCCTTGGCGTATCCCTTTATTACAATTTTCAGTGGTAAACATCATGTTCAAGAGCCAAAAGTGATGATAATGGTGAGAAAGTGGAGATACCATGTAATCTCTCTACATCTTTCAGAAACAAATCTTGTTTATTGATTTTTTTTATGCCCCCGAGAATCGAAGAGGGGCCTATAGTTTTTGGCCTGGCTGTCTGTCTGTCTGTTTGTTTGTCCACAAAAAACTTTAACATTGGATATATCTTTTGAATGGTAAGTGATAGGGCTCTCATATTTTGCATGAGTATTCCATATGGAAAGACCTTTCAAACGATACCAAAATTTTTTACCTTGTGACATTGACCTTGGCAAGTGATAGACTCTGAAAAAACAATGAACTTTAACATTGGATATATCTTTTGAATGGTAAGTGATATGACTTTCATATTTAGCTTGTGCATTCTTTGTGGCAAGACCTTTTAAGTGGTACCAGAATGTTTGACCTGTTGACCTTGACCTTGGCATGTGAACAACTGCATAAAAACTTTGACATTGAGTATTCTTTTGAATGTAAATGATAGGGCTTTCATTTTTGTGCCTATATTCCTTGTGGAAAGGGTTTTCAGTTGGTACCAGAATATTTGACCTTGGCATGTGCCTTTCTTGTAAAATTACTACATAAAATGAAATTATATTTTGTTTTATTATTTGGACAAATGCTGTAAATCTTGCTATAATCCTAACAAAATGGACTTTGTGTATCAGAAATTCCTGTTGTACTTTTCAGACATTAAATGAGAGTTTGAAAACAGCGGTAATAAAAGGCTCTGGGACATGAGACACTTTTATTGGAGAAATCTGAAATATTCACTAAATAATTACCTGTATTTCACATAATCAGCTGGATACCTGGTATTTTGTTACATAACAAGGTCATTTGTAACAATGATAAAATGTTTATTTTTGATAGATTTGTTTGCAAAGTCATATAAGTATTAATTATTGACATAAACTTATCAATGTTCTGAACTAATAAATTTATCACTGACAGAATGCAAGGAATCTTGGTGAAAGCATGTGTATAATAGTTTTTGTTGGAAAATATACACACCCAATAAGCACTGAAAAGAAGATTAAAATGCATTTTTTAAGATAAACAAAGTAATGTTGAATAATGACATTTTTATTTCCATTGTGAAAGAGCATAACCTCGGTGTGATAAACTGCTATTTTTGTGTTCATTTCATTTCAAATTAAGTTTTAGTTGTGTGTTACATTTCCCCTCCTTATGCTTTATCTTGCCATGTTTTTACATACTTTTTGCAAGATCATCTTGTTGGGAGTGATGTTTTGGAAAAGGATAATTTGACCCCCAGATTTGCACACCCTGCATGCCACCCCTATATCCACTCCTGATAATCACTGCCAAAAATTAGCCAGAAAAATCCTCATTTCTTGAAGGCTTAACTACTGGTGCAATTTTAAAATTATCTTCAAATCCTGGATCTGCACCTGCAACCAGAGGAATCCTCCTCTACTATTCTTAACCTAGCTATGATGCATCAATCAGTCTATTAGATAATAACAGTACAAACTGTACATAAAAGTACCAACTTAATATTGTTATCAAAACAAACTGCCCTTAAGAACAAAAGGACAATAATTCAGTGATAAGGATCAAATTTAGTCATTTTAAAAAATATATAATTTGAGATTGATTAATCTGATAAGAAGGGTGAAGCCAGGTGATTATGGAATGTTATGATATTCACCTGACCAAACACCTGAGAGTTTTCCCTTTGATGTTGACCTAGGGTATATATATATAATGTTATGAGAAATGATGGCTTATTATTAGTATGACAAGTTTATCAAAAAAACAGGAAAAAATCTGGATACCGTACTTCAAATGTTAAACATGTATTATATTCTTTAAAATGAAGGCTGTGTATAAAATTTCAGGTAAAAATATACTTTTTAACAGAAAATTGTCATTGCTGTATTGAATTTTACATTAAATTATTTTGTTAATAAAACAAAGAAATTAATGAAACACAAATTTTCCATATATTTTTGGCTATATAAACCTTTGCATAATTTCTATACATAAGTACTCTGTGACATAATTCCGTAATGACATTCCTTAAGTTCAGTAAGCATTTCCTCATTTTATGCTTCATTTTGTAAACTGTTACTTCTACATCACAAAAAACTGCAATAAAATGTATATTTTACCTATCCTTATGGTGATGATTGATATAAAATGAATGTACTAATTGAAAACACAAATAGCTTGTAAAAGTAATTGTCAGGAAATATTTACATAGACATGTGTACATATAATTTTGGTCATTGTGGAAGTAGAGAGAAACAGAGAAAGAGGTAAAACATTTATTTGTTTGTGGCTTTTAGGGTTCCAGTCATATAAAACTGTTTTGGATTGTTTGGGTCATGTAGTAGCGGTTTAGAGTTTTTAGGTTTTGTAGAGACAGTTTAGGGTTGTTTGGGGTTATGCATAGAGACCTTTTAGGGTTGTGTGTGCTCTGATAGACTGCCTTAGGTTGTTTGGGGTTTTGTAGAGACAGTTTAGGGTTGTTTGAATTCTGTAAAGCCTATTTAGGATTCTTTGGGGTTATGTATAGAGACATTTTAGGGTTGTGTGTGCTCTGATAGACTGACTGTGGTTGTTTGGGTTTTTTAGAGACAGTTTAGGGTTGTTTGGTTTGTAGAAAATGTTAGGGTTGTTTGAGTTACTAATAGAGACTGTTTGGGGTTGTTTTGGTTCTTGAGAGTCTTAGGGATGTTTTGTGTTTTAAAGACTGGGGGGTGGGGAAACTTCCATTATTTAGGTGTACAGGTGTACGGGGAAGTGCCAAAAATTCAGGTATGGATTTTTTGCATGAGATATATAAAGGGCAAGGTGCGATAAGGGGCTGATTTGGCTCTAAATTTCGCTGATTTTTTATGTTGCACCTCAATATTTACTTTTATGTTCGTTCAAAAGTTCAAATCCCACCAAAGAAAAAAATACAAAATTTAGACCTCATGACGTCACAGAAGGTAAAGTTCTGGCATCATATTAAAGCTACTTTTAAACGTTTTCATAGAAAAACAAGGAATTTGGCATATTTTCGAACGGTTTTCCTAATCGGAAATATAGGGCACATTGAAGAACCAATGAGATTATAATTTACCAGCTTGTTAGTACAGATGTGTTGGACCTCCAACATAAATATTTTTGTGGTTCTTGCAGGCGCTCTATGTTTCCTCTTAAGAAAAAGACTACTAGTCTAAATTAGTCAAATTTGTCATTTTTCTACAAAATGTGCAATTTGTCCAATTTTCTATACTGAAAATTTCTGTAATCATTATTACATCAATACTTGAGTAATCTTCCTGTCAACTGTTAACCTATATCCAAAGAACATTTCAACAAAAAATAATGTGAATTTAAACGATCTTACTTTTTGAGGCCAAATAAGGCCCTTACGGCACCTACTCCTTTGAGTGTGTTTTGAAACAATTTTGTATATAAATTACACTTATAAGAATTTGGGAATAAAAAATAGCAAAAAAGGGCAATAATTTATCAGACATCATCATTCTTGTTCAAAATATTTCACATACTTCATGCTGTTTTAAAATCAATGGTATTTAAATATATTCCGCACCTAAATTTAGTGTTTTTATATCAATTTGGGGTATATTTTAAGTAGGCGAGTATACAAATTCTGGGCAAGTTTCTGAGATCAATTTGGCACATCCCTACCCCCAAAAATACCAAGTAACCCCACAACTACTTCAATTTTCTCATGTGTCTGGCCACCATTAGCTGCTCAAATTTTGGTACAGATATTATTGCAAGTAATCAACAACCAGCCCAATATTTCTGTAAACCATTTGGCCACCAAGCACCCAAAGACCATAGCTTCATTTATTGAAGTCACTTGATAAGTGAATTTAACTAAGTACTCATAAAATGGAAATTTCAAATAGAGTTCTCTGACCTGGTTAGTTGACAAGGAGAAGATTTGATAGATAATGAAAACCTATCATATTCATAATGAGATAATATCTAAGCTACCCAACCCTTTCCAATAAAAATATCCTTAATCAAGATTTAAACCATAAAAAATAAATAATCTTTTATAATTTCAATGGTAATGACCTGCTTATCTGATCATAGAAAATAGCTTTCATTGAATCTTAAGAAAATTCATAATTTGTGGAAATAAGAAAAAAAAGATTTGTTTTGGTTTGACAAGTTTGATTGATGACTTTGTGTGAAAGGGAAACTAAACCAACTACAGATAGGTTAAATTGGACTGTCAATTTTTGATGATCAGAGCAGTTGTCTGAAAAATGTGAAAGAATATGGCTTAAGAACTTTCATTATTTTCTTTACCAAACAAAAGTGGTATTTGAACTAGAATACATGACACGTTTGGTATTTTGTCTATGTTCTGAACCAATGACTGACAGTATGGAATGTAAGGTAATATTATACCTGTAGTTTTGTTTATTAAAAGGTCAATTTAGTAAAATTACACCAATATTTTGGTTTGATGAAGGGTCAATTAGGTAAGCTTAATGTTTTGTTTATTTATATTGCTTCCATAAAACATAAAAATGATTATTAATGCAAAATATATCAAAACTAATCCTGGAGCAAAGTTTTATATTATTTTATTGACAGTTTACCTTAAGCAATACACAATGACTAGACAACCAGACCCACCAACATGATCAGTAATAAGACTTTTGACTACATATATAAATAATAAAGGAACCAATATAGGATCTCTGCAATGTCAGATTGAGGAATTGTCACAATTAAAGGTCATTGTCAAGGCCATAGGTGGAGGTCACAGTCCAAAAGAACCAGTTTAAAACTGTATATCCAAAAACCATTAAAAGCAGAATGCAGTAATTCTATAGGTTGCAACTAAAATTCAAGGTATTTCATTTCACATTTAATTCCAGCTCTGACTGCATTAGCTGTAATTGGACAGAATAATCCACATCAATAGGCATATGCATTTGGAATCGAAATTAATTTAGATTGCACATGTGTGAACACAAATCCGATTTTGAATCCTATTTGCTAAGGATGGATGTATATCCCGATTAACTATATCCGATATCAATCTAGAATATGTATGAACAAGGTATAAATGTGTCATGGAAATATCAATATCATATTTTCATGCTTTATAATATATGTAATTAGATCAAAGAGATTTTTGGCAGAGGGTGTTTTGTGAGTTGTACGGTTTTAAAAATGTTCCAAAGCTTTGATTTTGAACAGGTGTAGGTCTATCATTTGAAACTGATTATGGCAGAGTTCAAACCACTTACAAAATTGGTGGAAGTATTTAATTACAACAGTGGGACTAAAATTTTCTTCAATTACTTCCTAAATGACAATTTCATTGATCACTTGAGGTTAATTGTTTATTTTCAAAGTGCATTGGTATTTATTTAAATCATTTATACAGCATGGGGTTCAAAGTAAATACAACAAAGTTCTCCTAGAGTTGACATTGTTCTAACACAAACAGTGACAAATCTTATTGTTTACATTGTTCAAATTTTAAAAGTTTGGAGACAGTAATAGTTCATCCTTCACAGCCCGCCAAGTCAAATCTTCAGGTGTATGCATTATCTGGCACACCTGTTATTACAGATTTATATCAAAAAGTACATATAGAAAAACCTCGACAAAAAAAACCCACATGAACAATTTAATACCAAATGGACAATATTAAGAGATGGGATTGTAGCTACTAAACTTTTGATGTGGTTGAAATATTCAAAATTTGAAATGAAATGTCCCGTGAACTTTATGTGACAATCGAATATCAGATTTAAAACATTATCCTCTGGATTTTTAGTCATATTTGTATTCTTAGTTAAACGATAAGAGACAAATATCGTGTTTCGGACATAAAAGTTGGATTTTCCCTTCATTATACTAATGTGTCTAACATACTACATTTGTTGTTAATCCTAAAACTGGATTTATACAAATATTCATAATATAAAATAATAGTTGGATTTTACAGATAATAACAAAATGCACGAGAGAGGTAAGGTGGACTCAAATATTGCTTTTGTCTTATTTAACATGCTACTAAAAGCTTTGTATATTGTTGGTATCGGATAAAATGCATAGTTTACGAGCTTAGAGACCTGTTTCTGTACAAATGTTTGCATAGCAAAATATAGAGCTATTTGTATTCAGACTTATTTAATATGTACATTCACATTTTAATCATTTTTATTTGAGGATAATATTTGGTTATTTTTCTGTCGTGAAAAATGACAAGAAGCAAAACTTGCAGTCACCTCACTATGCATTTGCGACTTTGGCCCAAATGATCAAAACTTTTTATTGCAAAATGCATACAATCCATGGTAATTACTAGCAATGACTAGTTAAATGGAGAAACTTTAGTATTGTGTATTTCAAAATATTGTAAGATTATGATAAATTTTGTAATGTCAAGGCTATTGAGTTTGCATCCATTAGAATGGCATAATAATAGAATTTGGGATGTCAAGGTCATAATGTCAGTTAAGTTATATTCCTCAAAAACTACAGGTTCTATTGGTATGATTGTGCTACAATATTTACATGTTATTTCTACAAAGCTGGACATCTGTTTGATGTCCATAAGTACCACAAACAGTATACCATATAGTAAACCAAGGGCTGAATCTGCTTTAACAAGACATTCAGAGTCAAAGTTCAGGTTTCACATCATTAAAACAGTGTTAAGGTCAAAATTGTACCACTATATAGACTAAGATTTAACAATGAACAATAAAAATTCCAACTTATGGGAGTGAAACTAACAAAATGCAGACACTGAATGCCAAGGTCATGACATTAGAATAGAGAATGTCAAGGCCATAATCTGTAACAGTTGAAAAAAAACACATGTAAAAAGTTGTGGGCCAACATGAAACACTATTTATTTCCAACATATTCCACCCCACTCCAATGTTAAGGTTTAACTTAAAATTCTGTTGACACTTATGATGATATACAATTTTATGGGTTAAACACATTGTAGGTATATGACCTAGTTTGCATAATAAATGCAGATTAGCAAATGATATGAACACATAAAAATGGACTAGTATGCAAAACTGTACAATAGCACACATTTAGAAGTGTCCTGCAGGGATTGAATCATCTACTGTTGTGATATCTATGGCAAAGTGGACCAGTATATATATATATATTTTTGGTCTACAAACTAGACAAACAAGAAGATGACTTAAAGGATATTTACATTTAATTGATCTTGTTCATGTTGTTATACCATTTGACCTTTTTGTTTGATTTTTAATGATAGATTGATATAAAAACATATATATAAGTGTTAAGTTATTTTGAAGGGTTAGATAAAGTGTCATATAAATCTTGTGTTACATAGCTACATATATATTTATAAAAATGTCTTTAAATCAAAAATCCAAATACATCACAAGGGCAAAATCCTGTGTATTTTCAATTGAAATCGGTATGGATTACCAACAAGAAAAATTGTAATTGCACTGAAGTGAATGTGCAAAAGACATAACTTTAATAAGTTTTAATTGTTGTTCTTCATCTTGTGGTTACTTGGGATCAACAATGAGTGAATCACTCATGCAATATAATTCACATGTAATTTTAGAAAGTTAAAGAGAAGTCTGCCAATATCTGTGAAACTTCCAATTAATATAGTCTCATTTTCTTTTACAGGTTCCTCTCTAAATCCAGTCAAAACTAGTCACCCATCATCACGGGCAACTTCACCTGCTGTGCCAGGGTCTGGTATACCGACACCAGGGGGTCGGTCGCTGACAACACCTAGACCCTCGGGAGAGAAACAACCTAGAGTAGTTAGTACAGGTAGTACTACATCAACTAGTTCAACTGCTTCAAATAAAAGTACCTCACAGAAAACCGTGCCACCTAACAAAAACTCTATGTTGGATAAATTTAAATTTTTTAACTCCAAGGACAAATCCAAGGGCAAAGGTGGAGTTCCAAAAAGTACATCGAAAACAAGTACAGGAAGTACTGCTAGTACTAGTTCATCTTCCTTAGCTCTAAGTAGTGATCGTGACTCTAGAACAAGTTGTGATACAAGATCTAGCACTGCCAGTGCTAGGAGTTCTAGTTCAACAGATCCAGGGGCTATAAGCTTTTCCCCAGAAACAGAGAGTCCTAAGCTTCCACCAAAAACCAAATCTATTGGAAAACCAGCAGTGAACAAGAAAGAACATCCATCTACATTGCCATTATCACATAGTGAAAAACAGCAAAGCTCGTCATCACAGCATGGGACAACACCAACAGTTAAAAAATCTTCAAGTAGGACAGATTTAAAATCAACACAAAAAGGTTCAAAGATAGGGACACTTATACCAAAGACTTCATCAAAGTCGTCGAAGTCAGCATCATCTACACCAACAAGTACAGGAATACCAACACCAACTAGCATTCCAAAACCATCATCTAGTAAATCACGGACTAAAGATGAGAAATCCAAAAGTCATTCTCAGTCCTCATCTGCTGCTACATCTCCATCAGTCACAGGAATACCGTCAGCAAAATCATCACATCAGGCAGGCATTGGTACTTACGGATCGTCATCACATAGTAAACAGCATTACGAAACAATAAGTGACCAATCAAAGACAAGCTCACATGAACAAGACAAAATGTTGAATGCAAAAAGTAGATATACGGAAATTGATTACTCGGACAATAAAATTGTTGGAGATAGTCAGATATCAAGAGGTAATTCTAAAAGTGTTAGTACTGGTGGTAGTATTAAGATGTCTAGTAAAGATGGCACCAGTCAACAAACTGTAAACATAGTTAAACCAACTTGTTCTGTAGCTAATACTCAAATGCATGCTATGACTGGCATGTCTGATCTCAACAATCAGTCAGGGATTATAAACCGAGCTCTGCCTCCACCACTTCCAAAAACGGAACCTCCACCAAGGAGTATTACACCAATGAAAGACCATATGAACAATTCTCCACAGAAAGATAGTACTAAACATGAAAGTCCCACTTCACCGACAGCTCAAGGGTCGGTCTCTGGTCATAAAAGTGATTCAACTTCATCATCATCTAGCCACAGTGGCCCTAGTGGTAATAATAGTAATTCATCAACGGAGAGTGTTATTTACCGACCATCAGATTCAGGGTCAGATGTAGGAAGTATTAGTGCTACAAATTCACCGAGATTAGGATTAAAAGTATTACAACCACAACAACCAATAAATAAGTCTGCGAATAATGTCGCAATCGTTCAACCACGACATGGTGAAAAAGTAGAGACAACATTTGATTCTGAAGTCAGAACGAAAACTGTAAATAAACAAAATGATAAAAGTTCAAAGGAGACTACATTTTCTGAGAAAGAAACCACTTTTGTTGATGATTCTGGTGAAGCAATTGATATTAAACCAATGCAGCCACTTCTGCGTGCAATGCCATATGGTACAGGATATCTCCGAGGATTAAGTTCCCCTGGTGGTAAAATATTCCACAATCCAGGGTATGCAACTCCTACTGCTGCTTACTTTGCAAGTACAAGTCGTCTAGGTATGAATCGACCATTGATGGACCATGGGAAATTTTATTCTGGTCCAATCAGGAAAACGCCATCTAGTGGGTTAAACAGTTCATTTGATGGAGATTATAGTTCGGATTATGAAAGTTTTGACTACATTTCCGGGTATATGTCTGACGGAGATATACTTAAGGGCAATAACAAAGTAGATGACATGAATTGTGGGTATATGAGTGAAGGAGGTGCATCACTGTACGCCAGACGTTTACAACAGAGATTCAGAGAAGGGATGCAGGCAGTAAAGGAATGTATGCAGAAAAGTAGTGGAATGATGGATGATGACAGGTATTGTTATAGAAGTTTATTTTGTGGGAGTTAGGTCCCCTGAATTTGATTAATTTCAAAATATGGTTTAGTCTTGGCCATTTCAACAACTTATGTGTGATAAGAATTAGATATACTGTTCATGAAACAATAATACAAAATATAGAATTTAAATCATCAAAATTGGTCAAAATTTTCATTGTTTTCTCTGTCTTAAATCCATAGTGAAATTTTCTACTAGGCAAAATTTAGAGAATTCCTTATACCTACATGCTAGTGAACAAGAGAATTATAAGTCAGAATATCTAATGCAAATCTTTGTCATTAAATACATCTACATATAATAATATAGTCATACATGATTTTTTCAACAATGCCATTTTTTATAAAATTTAAATGCATATTTCCTTCACTTCACCATGCAATGGACTAGTGCCGTTCAAAAGTTCTATGCCCTTGCAAATAATGACAGTAATCTCATCCGCTAGAAGAAGAAAGATCTCCCTTATAAAATCAGGGGACAATAAAATGGAGACTTATTTATGTAATTAAGATTGTTTATTGCAACAACAACAAAACAAACAAAGAAAAAAAGCAGCAGGACACAATTCTAACACTTATTCTGATTTTTTGTGCAGCATTTATTCATGTTTGCATATTAGTTAGTGTTACAATTTCTCAATTGTTACAATATATATTATGATATTATATTATATGTAAAGACACCATCACAGAAAGTTCATGCCAAATAGACGACTCTCAGTTCCCAGATGTGTTCGGTAAAATTTAAATAATAATTTCTTATAAAAAGCTTCTTTTCCATAAGGTGAAGGTAATATTTCTCCTTAAATACCCTAAAATATGGCATTTTAATATAAAGAGGTGACTGGCATATTATATTCCAAAGCAGTATTCTTTGCATGCAGTAAACAAGGAAGGTAATTAAAAGTACATGTCCGTGAAAATTTGCTTGGATGAGGTGTGGTAAATATATAATTAAAGAGTTTCAATCGTAGGAATAGTGGGCTTCAGACTAGTTTGCTGGTCAAGATTTTCATGATCAAAGGGAAATAACTCTAACACACTTACTGGACTTCCATGTAACAAATATACACAGGCTTTAGTAGAATGTTAAAACAGGGCTTAAACAGTAATAAAGAAAAGAATGAAAAAGCAGGCATGTTTAATAGAAAACAAAAGTATGGTGAGTTAAACATGAATTATATACAACTGATACATTTATTTATTCACAAGAAACAACAATAACACATTAGCTCATTTTCTGTTTGGCAACAAAATTAGTAACAGTTTCCTCAATCAAATCTGTGCCAAAATTATTTTTGTTAAGAAAATGTTTGAGCATAGCTTCTAGGTAAATGGATAAAACCATTGGTAATTAAGCAAAGGGTTTATCCCAGTGATTACATAAACAGATTATACACAGCTTAATATATCTGATAAATTGTGCCGATGGTAATGTTATGGTGTAAATCAACCTCGTACTTCCATCTAACATCTAAACTTCATTTTTATACCTATACCTATTGTGTTTCTACAACCAACTTCTCTGCTTAACCACAGGGTTAAACTCTGCGTAATAGTCAAATTTGAGGTGCTGTATTATTCAACTTCCAAAGAGGTTTTAAACAGACATATGTTTTGACTTTTGTTTCAATTTGTTAGTCCTCTACAGTCTCTGATATTGGTCCTCATCCCACTGTAACAGTGGGACCTAGTAAAGACCTATGTCCCTCTTTCCCTCTGTCTGTCATAAATTCTTGTGGATGGAACCAATCAGAAACCACTACTGGGATTTTGTTCAAAATTTACAAGATTGTTAGTCACCATATGTACTAGATCATATCATGCCACTATTTTGATTTGTCAAACTTTGTAGGAGTTGTGGGACTATGGATTTTTCAGCAATATTATACTATGGCAGATCTTGTGGACAAGACTCCTCAGAATCTGCTGCTCAGATTTTTGTCCGAATTTACGGAATAGTTTCTGTATGTAGTAGATCATACCACAACTCCATTTTGATTTACTAGTAATAAATTTTGTAGGAATAGTAGACTTGCCTTGTATTTTCCTTAAAGAATTTACAATGTCCATGGTTTTCTTTTGTCACACCATATTTTTAGTTGTTTAAATCCATAATGCACACAAATTCAAGCATTTGCACGATTGTAAAGTATTCAAGTTTCAATTTTCTTGTGTGGCAGGGTAAATATGGCTACTTGTAGCAAACTTTTTAATGGTTTTGTTTGTGTTTGTATTAAAAATATAGGGCACAGTTGATAGGAAGGTGGGTGTCCAGATTCCTTCTTTTTTATGCCCCTGCTGTTAGGCGACAGGGGCATTAAGTTTTAGCCTCGTCAGTACTTACATTCAAAATTTTCGTCAAAGTTGAAAGATTTCTAAACTTGTGTATGCAGGTATGATTTTATATTTGGTCTGAAGTTTTGGTATGATGAGTTGTATGGTGTCTCCCCTTTTCAAGTCTGTCAATCATCTACTTCCTATTTGCCTAGATATCTGTATGCCGGGGGCATCCATGTCCCATAGACACATTTTCTTTTATTTAAAAAAATGCTCAGCAGAATTTTGTAAATACCTTGATCTCTGTTCACTAGATTTTAATGAAAAAATAACCAGGTGAAGAAGAGATTTTTTCCCCTTAAATTATTGTTGTCCACTGCCCCTCTCTCACTCAAGTGCCATATAGCACATGAAACCCATGTAACTTACCGGTATTGAATCTTGAAAATGTTGGTCAATGTTGAACCTAGGAGGATATTTGTCTTGAGTCAGTTAAGCAGCTTTAATTTTCAGTCAAGGTCTGAAGCCCTTCATTTAATAAATAAGAATTCATTGACTTTTTGATTTGGGAAAACATTGCATTACTTCTTGAATTGATCATTTTAGCTCTACTGTGTTTTTACCTTTTTTTGTTGCTTATTTATGTTTCAATAGCAGAAATCAAACTCTCCCATAAAAAACTACAATATAGATTATTAATATCTAACACAATTCATCCAGACATTAGCTTAAAGCTTGCTTTGTAAAAGCTGTAGTTCTCTGACATGTTTGCTCATGTTTGGTCGTGTTTGATCGTATATGATGGCTGGGGGTGTTGGGTAGGCTGTAAATCTTTTTCAATATTGTTTTGTATGAGTCATATTATTGATTCTTCATACCTGGTCCTGTCTTCCTATAAATTCTATAAACTGCTGCTGATTCTCGTAAATATCTATAAAACTGGAAATGTTATGAGTCTATAAGACTGGGTTGTCTTTCCATTACACTTCCAATCAATTTAACAACAAAATCTTGGTATTTAATCCAAAGAAAACAGATATATAGGAAAATCCATTCATGGAGCAAAGCCCTGTGAGATGCTTGATCTTAACTTAACATAAGTGAAGCATGTAAACTTTTTCATAGATCATTGTAAAAATTGACATGGGGCTGAAAAGATAATAAAGATGTTGCTTTAAACCAAATGTTTGTACTGCAATTTTGGACCAAATAACATGATTAGATCAATGGAGTCAAAATAAAGTCAATGATAGAAAATATAAGAATGAAGTAACAGCCAGATTTTGAGGGGGCTCTAAGGATTTTGAAAGGAAATTATGGTCAGGCCCCAGGGTTACTTAAAGTGGCAGAGGCACTTAGTACGATGAATACAGTAAATTTAATCCTACATAGTAAAACAAAGGTCCTCCACTTATCATGCTTATAGTATGTCTTATCTAAGCATTTAATTGTATCAGAAAAAAACTGCTAAATCTTGAAAAAGTTAAATAGATCATGTAAAGTCACATTCCATCTTTGTTTTAGATCCCTGCATACAATCAAGATGACCACCAATAAGTACTGCTAAATTCAAGATGGCCACCAATATGAATCTTTGCTTTGCATTTTACTTTAAACCAATGTAAGAGAAAGATGACATTCAGACACTTTGATTCTTGGCTGATCTGATGCAAAACTTATAATTAACATGGTGAGCAATACAGGCTCATGTAAGCCTCTGCCCTGGTGAAAAACATTTGTTATAGCTTATCTCCCTTTGTTAATTTGCAACCTAGCAATATTAATTGTGACAAATTAATTAACTTATCTCAACATCCAAAGTTTATGATGTATATATCTGCCAAGTACATTAACATGCTTGACATATTATAATGGTGTCAGACCTTGTTCTGTAACTATCTTTATTTCAAAGGTAAGAAATTATGTTTACATTTATTATAATATCATAAAAATCTCGTAAAATCATTTATATTTCATTTATTTAACTTATTTTGCTAATTTTTTGATTGACAGAATTCAATTATATACAAACGTTAAAAAAATGTAAAGATGGTAAAACTATCAAGATGTAAGATACTATGATAATTAGCCAATCATCATGGCTACAAAGCAAGTTAGCTTCCCCCTGCATTTGTTGAAAAGTAGTCTATAAGGTATACAACTCAAAACTAAATAAAATCACCACACAACTTTCAATAATAACACACATATTACTCATACTAAAAGCTTCCTATCTTCTCTAGCTAAGGTATACGATCTGGTCCCCTCTAGGGGTTACAATCTGGTCCTTTCTCTCTTCAAGAAGAGAGTGGGGACAGGATTGTAACCCTTGGCTAGAAAAGATGGGTAGGCTGTTCAAAGACCAACAACTTAATCTTCCTAATCTCCAGTAGTTGAATAAGTCAGAAGCCTACATGCTTCCATGTCCAACTCAATACGTCTCATCACTAAGACTTTCTGTCTATGGATCTTCATACAAATGCAGAATATTTTGTGTTGTTTG
The DNA here is from genome assembly GCA_002080025.1 of Modiolus philippinarum. Classification (NCBI taxonomy): domain Eukaryota; kingdom Metazoa; phylum Mollusca; class Bivalvia; order Mytilida; family Modiolidae; genus Modiolus; species Modiolus philippinarum. Next base: position 186,799 of record MJUU01004765.1, on the reverse strand, counting down.
AAAGTTTAATTAAATAATTGGAAAATCATCATATAAGTTAGAAATTATTTTGAAGGAATTTTAATGAAAAAGTGGTATGTTGATGTAACAAACATATTCTCCAAGAGATATTTCTGGGATAACTTTTTAGAAAAATTACAAATTAACTAAAACCCCTGGTATTTGCTAATAATTTACTCCCATTAGATACATGTGTTGAATGAATATCTTCAAGGATGAAGGCCATTTTTTATGTTGTTTTGGCAGGCTGTCTTACTATACCTGGCACAATTTCAGGAAGAAAGCACAAAATGGTGTAAAAGTAGATAATTTTATTATTTGATTGAGAGAGAATGGCTTTGATCTAAATGTAATTATGTGTATTATATGACATTGGTCTTAAGTTCCCTAAATGTTTTGTAAGTAAGGAGGCATAAAAAGTAATTAGAGAAAGTTCAGAAGTGTAAGCTGTTATACACCTTGCACATTTGTTATAAAATGGGTAAAGGTTGATGTCTATAGTAAGCAAGGGAACTGTATTTCTCGCCTATGGGATCGAGATATCTTGTGATTTTGGGGGTGTGAGATATTTCTATCTTACCCCTTTGCGGGGGGGCTGTCTCACTTCAGACGTAAGCACGTGCAAAAATTCCAAGATGTCTGCAATCGCTTTGAATTTTCATGCGACTTATCCAGTATTAGTTATTGTCTGATTTAATAAATCTCACTGTTTATATAAAGAATGAAAATGTACCTTTGGACTAGCAATTTATCATGAACATCGAGATTTGCGATTTATATTTAAACAGAGATTTAGAATTGCACGCCAATTGTTGAAAACGAAGTTAGTATCCAGCTTCAGTAAACGTATATTACCAATTGTGATGTCATATTTTTCCCGGAAATGTCTTAGATATTTCTTTGTGAAAGTCAAACCTGGTCATGGTTTTACGAGTAATTTCAGAACATTAAGGCGAGAAAAAGTATCAAACCCTCTTGAAAGGGCAAGATATGCTGATCTTAAATCCTCAGGCTAAGATATCTTTTGTCCATCCCTCGGCAAGCCTCGGGATGGACATGATATCGTAGCCTTTGGGTTTGAGATTAGCCTATCTCGCCTTTTCCCTTGGGATAGATACTATGTATCTTTTCTTATTTACTCTTATTAGCTCACTGGCAATAGCAGGGCTGAGTCCCGGTGATGAGCTTTTACATCAGTTGGTATCCATCTGATATAACTGCTCCTTCAAAGATTGAACCAATGAGCCAATTTAAATCATATTTGATCACTTAAGTCAATGTGTGGTGCCTTTTGAAAACAGTTTGTACCTTACCCAAGACATAGATTAACATTGTATCCTACAAAAAGATGTGTTCAAAGTTCTTCTTGTGTTAAGTGCTGCTATTTTCAGCTTAATTTTGTTTATAGCCCTAATGGTAGTCCTAATCCAAGATGACTGCCAAAGGTATATGTTGTTTAAAATAGAACCCTATGAGAAACTGTATTCTTCTTTTCTGAAACCACAAGACCATTTGGAACTTCCCTTTACATGCTTAAAATTGTGTTGTTAATTTTCATTCTTAAACTATGGCAACTATTAGCTAGCAGCACTATAATTCAATGGAGGAATATTTTGTCTGTTTGATTATCTAAAGGCCATAGCCTGATAGCCCAGGTTGTCAATACAGGATTATCTAAAGGTCAAACCCCAGGTAGTCAATAAAGGATTCACTAAAGGTCATGGAACAGGTAGTCAATACAGGATTCTCTAAAGGCCATGGTCCAGGAATACAGGATTATCTAAAGACCATATCCCAGGTAGTCAATACAGGATTATCTGAAGGCCATGGTTTAAGTTGTCAATACGGGATTATCTAAAAGCCATGCCCAGGTTGTCAATACAGGATTAAATAAAGGTCATGCCCCAGGTTGTCAATACAGGATTGTCTAAAGGCCATGGTCCAGGAATACAGGATTATCTGAAGGCCATGGTTTAAGTTGTCAATACAGGATTATCTAAAGGCCATGCCCAGGTTGTCAATACAGGATTATCTAAAGGCCATGGCACAGGTTGTCAATACAGGATTATATAAAGGTCATGTCCAAGGTAGTCAATACAGGATTATATAAAGGCCATGCCCAAGGTAGTCAATACAGGATTCTATAAAGGCCATGCCCCAGGTAGTCAATACAGGATTATCTAAAGGCCATCAGGCCCAGATTGTGAATACAGGATTATCTAAAGGCCATGGCCCAGGTTATCATTACATGATTGTCTAAAGGCCAAGGCCCAGGTTGTCAGTACAGGGTTATCTATAGGTCATGGCCCAGGTTGTCAATAAGGATTATCTAAAGACCATGCCCAGGTAGTCAATTAAGGATTATATAAAGGCCTTGCCCCAGGTTGTCAATATAGGATTATTTAAAGGCTATGGCCCAGGTTGTCAGTACAGGATTATCTAAAGGCCATGCCCCAGGTTGTCAATACACACGGATTATATAAAGGTCATGCCCCAGGTAGTCAATACAGGATTATATAAAGACCATGTCCCAGGTAGTCAATAAAGAATTATCTTAAGGCCATTCCCCAGGTTGTCAATACAGGATTATTAAAGGCCAAGGCCCAGGTTGTCAGTACAGGATAACTAAAGGTCATGACCTAGGTCATCTATAGGTCATGGCCCAGGTTGTCAATACAGGATTATCTAAAGGCCATGCCTAGGTAGTCAATACAGGGTTATATAAAGGCCATGGCCCAGGTTGTCAATACAGGATTATCTAAAGGCCGTGGCCTAGGTTGGCAATACAGGATTATCTAAAGGCCATGGCCCAGGTTGTCAATACAGGATTATAAAAAGGCCATGCCCCAGGTTGTCAATACAGGATTATATAAAGATCCTGCCCCAGGTAATCAATACAGGATTATATAAAGACCATGTCTCAGGTAGTCAATAAAGAATTATCTAAAGGCCATTCCCCAAGTTGTCAATACAGGATTATTAAAGCCAAGGCCCAGGTGGTCAGTACAGAATAACTAAAGGCCATGACCCAGGTCATCTATAGGTCCTGGCCCAGGTTGTCAATACAGGATTATCTATAGGTCATGCCCCAGGTTGTCAATACAGGATTATCTATAGGTCATGCCCCAGGTTGTCAATTCAGGATTGTCTAAAGGCCATGGCCCAGGTTGTCAATACAGGATTGTCTAAAGGCCATGGCCCAGGTTGTCAATACAGGATTATCTAAAGACCAGGGTTAAAGTTGTCAATACAGGATTATCAAAAGGCCATGGTTAAAGTTGTCAATACAGGATTAACTAAAGGCCATGGTTAAATTGTCAATAAAATCCAGTGTTAATGACCATATGTACTATTTGATTTCTGTTTTCAACAAAACCCTTTGAATGCAGCATCAATGCAGTTGAAAGTAAGGTTACATTGATCTTTCCATTGTTATTTCATTTTAAAACAGACGAACATAGCCAACTATGATATTCTTTAGACTTCTTTTGAAGAGCCACCCTAATTTTAATTCAGAACTTATCTTTTCCTTTGATATCCTTTGAATACCTTTGTTGATTTCTCTTGAAATGCCCACCACCTCCAATAACCCAATAGCTACCCCTTACAAAATAGTACCATGAAACAAAAAAGACTGAACAACAAGACAATCTTTCCTTTATTCAATGGCAACTTGGAAACTGTTTAGGAATTTATATCCTGTATTGTAAATTAGTCATGTAGGTTTAACAGTTCCAAATCAATACTAGAAGAATTGACCAGATAATCCCTGTGGGAATTACGTTTGTTTTTATTCACCTCAGAATGTTAAAAGTATAACAATATTGATAAGTAGATTCCATTAACATCAAGAATTACAAAGAAAGAAATGCTTCCATTTCTTACAATGTCAGAGTGGTTCTCTGCTGATACCATCGATTTATCATGATGGCCTTACAGCCAAAGATGTCACTGATCAGAACAGATCAATAAATGATATATTTTCCCGTTGCAGCTAGACAACTTTAAACATTTCTTACATTATCGACCAGTTCAAATATACTGAATTTTAATATTTCTTTTTTTTAATATTAAAATCTTGTCATGTTTATTGCCATTTTAGTGTTTTAATATACTTTAGGAAAAATTAATTCCCTGTGCTTGGGATGACTCATGTTTTAAAAAAATAATGGCTCATCTATAATTATTTCCCTTTGTTGTTTAGAGATAATCAAGTTGTTGTCGGCAACTTTTTAACACCAGGTTTATACTTATTGCTCTGATAGTGCACAAAATGAAGGAAAGTACAATATAATTTGGATGTTCGTTAATTTATATTAATCCTGAAACAGATATGTGAAAATATACATATTAGTGCAATATTTAAAATTTTAATGATGGGATTTGTTATTAAGGATTATCAGTCAGCTGATTATATTCGTTGACATAAAAATTAATCAAAATGAAGACTAATGGTGCATTTCTACGAACATCTTTTGATTCACGGAGGCCCAAGACAGGGGTAAAAGAGGGGCCTAAAAGTGACGGAGAACAACCTTATCCTTATTGGAATACATCATCTTCCTCAGGGTAAGCTTCTGATTATAATAAAGTGGTCATGAACTTAAAGTATAGCTATTAATGTCACTATATAACATTCATGAAGCTTCTCTTTATAAATTATCAACTGATTTATACATCTTTTTTCAGTTTATTAGAATTACTGTTGAACTGCGATGGTTCGAACTGCAATAACTTGAACACCATTGATGTCTCAACCTATTTCCTGGTCCCTTTGTTCAATTTTGAATACAGTTCGACCTTGATAACTCCTAGCTCGAACTCTCTTCATCAGTCCATTTGGTGTTTGGTTATTCAAAGTTTTACTGTATAATATTCATATCCTCACTCTTTGAGCTACATTTTCATCATCAAACTTTGTCAACCAGGAACTATTTGTATCAGTTTTAACTGAATGTTATTCATTGAGTACCAATGCTGCATCATTGTCAACATTACACCCTGTTTCTCATAATCTTCCATATTGTTTAACAGACATAATATTACATATGTTTATGTTTGGTTTCAAAACCTTGTGTCCCTGCCCTGGTTGTTAAACTTGGTAAAATTTAAGACTAGAGGTCTACTGGATTCCTTCTGCAATATTTGTACCTGCTTATTTCCCCTTCCAATAGTCCCATCTTTTCATCACTTAAACCCAGCCACATAAAAACATTACTATCACTTTGTTTAAGCAATATACATGTTTATAAAAACCATTAAAATCAACAAAAATTTGAACAGTCAGTGATTATATAGCCATGTCATGATGTTAAGTGGATGGACCACAATATAGCTTCTTCAAAGTCTATATGACTTGAGCATTTAAGTGTCTGTCTGTAGGGTGTTTTGCAAAATATTTTCTATAGGGACTAAAAGTGAAAACAAAATAATATGCATAAAGGCAATTATTTCCATACTGACCAAATACATACCAAATTGGACTGCATGAACAAACAAAAATTGTAATAAAATGGTCATATCTAAAAGTATTATTCTTTGACTAGCATGTATTTTATTTTCTCAAAATCTGTACCTCAATATTTTCGTCATACCTTTCTTGTGACCCCCTCTATACCTTCCTTATAATCTGTGATCAGATTATTCTTTTCTTGCACATTTGTCCATCATTTTGACAACTTTACATCCTATCCATTCTGTCTTGGAAATAAAATGACATCCCTTGGAAACTGACGCTAGCAGACGTAATGTTTTTAAGCAGAAGACAATTTTTTTTTATATTATGTAACACAATGACATCATTGATTTTTGGTGACAATGGTGCATCTGTTAATAGCTTTAATTGGTTTATGATGCACTGTGTATGATTAAGTCTAAGGAACAAACACAACTTTTCCTTTGTTCAGTAAGTTTGAATTTTTATTTCAAAATTTAAGATACAAATGAAATCTAACATTTGGGAAAAAAACAAACAAAAAACTGATGGTTTGTATTGCAATTTTGCAGAAAATTTAAACAGTTATTTATATAATAATACTTTATTTGCAAATTACGCCCATAGGGGCCAAGCAAATACAATCACAGTGCATACAAACATATTATTAATACAACAACAAAATGACATATGCAAGTATATATTGAGCAACTTTCCCCAACATGGACTTACTTTTGCAAGTCTGACTACTTGTGTCAAAAAGTCTGCAGCTGCTATATAAAATGGGGGTTGTCAGTTCATCACAAAATTAAAATTAAAGTCATTTGTGTAAGTTTAGACACTCACTGGGGAAAACATTTTTTTGAAGCAAAGGCATGACAATATTTAAACCCTTAAATTACTTAAAATCTTAAAGAAATTCACTAGGTTTGGGATTATAGCATACAAAACCAAGTGTCAAAGTTAGGCCATGGCTCTTAACTCTGCATTTTGTTAGTACATCAATTAGGCCATATTAAAAAAAATCCTAGATTCTCATCCTCGCCCGTCCGGATCTCTTTTACCCCCTTAAAAATTTTTAATTTTTTTGGCTAGTTTGGGTAAATTTATTTTTTAATTACAGCATTTTTCACAAAATTTGAGAAGAAATATAAAATTAAATGCACCCGCCCGCCCCTTAATTTCAAGAAATAATGGATGAGAATGTAAGAATTATTTTATTATGGCTTTATTTTTGACTTTTTTTTTCATTGCAACTTGTCTGTGGAGGTGACAATCAGCTGAGACAGATGGAGATTATAGCAAATATTTAATTTGATTTATTTACTGTTTAATTGCGATTTTATAACAGATTTGGAGAGTTGTAAACCACCTGAATCAGGTGATAGTTTATCTGTGGTTCTGTCAGAATCTGACAGATTTTCTTTTGATGTTTCCACCTCATTTACTATCTCTATCAACAAACCTCAATCTGAACATGTTTAAATTTTTAGTAAGATTATTTTATTGGCATTTCTCACTAATCAAAATAATTCAGGTACAAAACACATGATTGATGTCTAAATGGGTATTTAAACAAATCAAGTACACCTTTTTCAGATCATACATGTATTGCAACAGTATGATTTTGAGTATTATATTTTGTCCCATGTCTTAGGACAGAAATCAACATGTAGAATTGGAAGATATTCCATATTGGTATGTTTATATAGCTTCAAGTAAATTTATTTAGAAAAGAAGGAAAATCTCAAGTCTGTGGATCACAGAGAAATTGTGGATCACAGAGAAATTGTGGATCACAGAGAAATAGTGGATCACAGAGAAATTTAGATTAAAGTCAATTTTTCAAATAACGAAACAATAAAAAGAAAAACAATATCATTGAAGAAGACATTTATCATCCCCTTTTATCTAAAAATCAAAAAATTCTAATGAAGATCTGATTTCAAATCAAGTAATTCTGTACTAGTCCTTAGGGAAAAACATTTCATGTTTCTAATCTAAAACTAATGTTAGCTTTTGTAGTAGGTGAGATAAGTCAAATTCAGTTTGCCTGGAAGCATTTGTTTTTCTACAGATCAGTAAGGAGACAATCTATATGTGATATATTACATTGATAGAAATATGACAACTTAAAAAGTTACTTTTATGTTTATAATCAAATTTTAATGAATCAACAAATTGGTACATTGGTAGACAATGACTCTGACAGTTATGACTGTGTGTAGAAAGCTAAGGTAACTGAACTTTATTAATTTTTTTTTGGGGGGGTGAACTAAGTCTTTATGTAATAATTTTGACTTTTAATATTAGAATTGTTTTTATATAGGACTTTTGTTATATCAGCTAGCTGTGTACTTAAAGTGTTTAGGCCTGAAGATTTTTTATGTCCCTTCGAGGAAATGTGCAGGGCATATTGGTTTACCCTTGTCTGTCTGTCTGTATCATTACTAAAAAATCACAGTTCAAATTAACTTTGTGTAGGAAATCTTCTTGTTAAGTAGTTTCAAACCTGTCAAGTTTTGAAAATTGCCTTGCGTGAGCTTTGCCAAAATTGTCAAAGATCGAAGGGAAAAAAATAAAAGATCAAAGGAATCTGCCCAAAATTTGGATAAGCTTCGCGTGAGTCTCACATGAATCCCATGACACTTGACAGGTCTGGTAGTTTTTACATTTTACTTGTAGGTAGAGGGGGGTCATATTGACAGAAGTTTGATTTATAATTTAAAAATTCAGACTGACCACTGAGTGGTATGTTATATCATTTTTAGCTCACCTGGCTATGCCAGGGTGAGCTTTTGCCATCACTTGGCGTCCGTCGTCCATCCGTCCGTCCGTCGTTAGCTCACTTTACAAAATCTTCTCCTCTGAAACTACTAGAGGGATTGGTTTGAAACTTTATAGTAATCATCTATGACATGTCCTGTACAAACGATCCTCATATTATTATGATCCGATGAAAAACATGGCCGCCGGTGCTAAAAATAGAACCTAGGGGTAAATTGCAGTTTTTAGCCAATAACTCAAAAACCGATGCAGATATCAAAATCTGACATGGAGTAAAATTGTTCAGAATAATGAGATCTATCTATCCTGCAATTTTGAAGAAAATCGGAAAACACGTCTCAGAGCTACAGCCCTTTTTCCGTAAAATTTTCAAAATTTAAGCCTTTTTTATTTTTTATTTAAAAAACTGTAACAAATAGAGCTGAAGTGTAAATTGCAAAAATGTTCAGCATATCAAGATCTACATACTCTGAAATTTTGAAGAAAATCCAACTGCCTGTGTTGTAGTTATTGACTCTTTTTCACAAAAAAAAAANTCAATGCCATATGGTTATGGGTTATTTCCCTTTAAAATCTGTTTTCAAATCTTCTTTAATTTACTTTTCTCTTTTAAGTTTTAGAGAAATTCGCTGCTATCTCTTTATTAAAAATAATTATTTGTTACATTATCAATAGCAAAAAAGTGTTTTTTGTACAAATTTTTACATTTTTTGCAAAAATACTTCCATAAACTATACTTATTTCACAAATTAATAATTATTGTATATTAAAACATGTTGTAAGTCTCTGTCAGTCAATGATTGCCCACCATCCCAGATAAATACTGAAATACCTTCAATGTCTGCTTAACTTTCTAACTGACCTGCATGGCTATGCCTTGGTAATTTTTGTTTGCCCACCTTGCAAACATCTCTCCCAGATAAATATTGAAGTAGCATCTTAACTTCATTGCCTGCATAACTTAATATATAACTGACCTGCATGGCTATGCATCATAAACTTTTCATTCAAACATCTCTGAAACCGCTGGGTCAATTGGAACCAAACTTGGGCACAATGGTCCTTAGGTGGCCCCTTTTTAAAAAAAAGTCTGGCAAGTCCGTATCATATCAAAGATGGCCGCCAGCAGGAACGCGGTTTAAAATTGGACCCTATAGGAAAACATTCAAAGATCTTCTCTGAAACCACTGCGCCAATTGGAACCAAACTTGGTCACAATAGTCCTTCGGTGGTCCCCTTTAAAAATTTTGTCCGGCAAGTCTGCACGTCATCCAAGATGTCCACCAGCGGGGAACTTTGTCCAAAATTGGACAATATTGCAAAAATCTTCTCCTCTGAAAATACTTGGCCAATTCGAACCAAACTTAGTCATAATGGTCCTTAGGTGGCCCCTTTTAAAAATGTGTTCAACAAGTCCACATTATATCCTAGATGGCTGCAGGAGGGAATGTGTTTTTGACATTGGACCCTATAGGGAAACATATTCATAGATTTTCTCCTCTGAAAGTACATGGCCAATTGGAATCACACTTAGTCACAATGGTCCTTACTTGGTCCCCTTCATAAAATGTGTCTGGCATGTCTGCATAGCATCCAAGATGGCAGTCAGCGGGGAACATTGTATAACCTTGGACCCCATGGGAAATCGTTTAAAGATCTCCTCTGAAAATACTATGCCAATCGGAACCAAAGTGAGGCACAATTATCCTTACATGGTCTTCTTCAAGAAAGGTGACAGTTGGTCTTCGCCCCATCAAAAATAGCTGCCAGTGGGGAACATAGTTTAATTTTGGAACATATAACATATAACATCAGTAAACTTCAAACTGAGACCCTTAAACAGTCAATAAACAAATTTGAAAATGAGAACCTTAAACGTTGTGATTATTTTGACTTATTGTGTCAGCATTACCCAGGTGAGCGATACAGGCTCTTGAGAGCCTCTTGTTTTTGGTTTATGAACTTATTTTTTAGCTGTAGGTCTTTTAATGATTGCAGTAAAATTAAGTTCTAGCCTTGTTCCTATAAATTCATTCTGCCCTCCATATTCATGACGTCTTTAAAGGAAGCTTCAAATGAGAAAATATCCAGTATCAAATATTTTATCATAGAAAGTGTTTCCTATATGGTTGATATAAAGAAAGTTTCTTGTGAGAAAATGTTCAATATTTGTTGAACAGACAACACACATAACTTCAGTTCTTAGTTCATTATTCAAATATGATTAATTACCTGGATGTAACATTACTCAATAGCTGTTACAAATCATAGGAAACTGAAAAAGACAGTTATAAGGATATAGATATATCAATATTCCTATAAAAGATAGACAATTTAATCTGTTGCTTAGCAACTAAAACTGCAAAAAAAGTTTGCACATCACATTTATGTCCAGACAAGATCTTGTTTATCTCATTACCATATTGTTATTATGAAAACTAAAAGGATGTCAGAGTTATTTCCCATTTCAAAATTCAATAGTACTGTAATATCTTCGTATTGACCTGATTTTAGTTGCATGGTTCAGTAACTTTGTAAAATTTGAGATGGTATTACATTCAAATGAATTACCATTACATATAATGGATATATGTCATTAAACCTTGACCTTAATTTCATGGTTCTGTGATATTGTTAATTTGTACACTCAATTCCATTTCCTAGCAAGTAACTTAAATGCATATAGGCTGACCATAGTTGGAAGGAAAATATATCTTGATTCAGGTACATGCCAGCCTTGTATGTGATGAAAGCTTAACCTCAATTTCATGCTTTAGTGGTTTTGTAAAGTTTTTGCAGTCAAGTCCATTTCTTGTGCATATTCAAGCAAGTGCTTGTTGAAAATTGTATGTGAAGAGATATTAAAAAACCACAGTTACTACAGTTAAGCCAAAAATATTAAAGCTAAGGACAGAGCTATGCAAGAAAGATACTCCCTCTTTCTTAAATTTTGATATTGCAAGTTTTCTTATAAAATCAGCTTTTGGGCCAGAACCGAGATACTGGCTACTGGGTTGGTAAATACCCTTCTGGACTAACAGTCCACCAGCAGAGGCATCAGCCTAGTGGTAATAAATAACAAACTACAGACGTTTTTGAATTTATATGTTATAAAGTTGAATATAGGTATGCTGGTTTTGAACTTGTAAAGGTGTCCAATGTATCCTAATGTGAATCCCTAATGACAGTCTGTTAAATGTTAGAAGTACCGAATGGTAGAAGTAATGTGGTCAGAAATAATGTTGTATGTTATTCATATTACTGATTTTAATTACATGTATTTCTTTTGGTCTATATCTCTAATGACTGCTATATTTTTTCAGCTTTGACGACAGTAGTTCCATAAGTAGTGGTGATATCAGTGATGCTGTGAATGAGATCAGTACAGATGATGGTAATCTAACTGGAGGATCATCACAGAGTGATACAAATCCTTACAGTAGTCTTAAACGAGCTCCACAGAAAGATGTTCGTCAAGGACAAGGACAGTTCCCTGTTAAAAGGGCACCAAATCTGGGAACCAGTGCATTCATGGGTTCAGATTATGGTGGTGAAAGTGGTCCAATATCAGGCTGGAGAAAATATTCCCTACCTCAAACTAATAGACTTTTAAGTAGTGACCCAGCAGATTACGCATATCTTTATAATAATTATGAACAATTACACTCTTGGAGAACTAATCAAGCAAATCAGTTAAGAAAACTGTCAAATGTGAGTCAACCAGAAATACACCATTATCGAAGACACAGTGACGATTATGCAAATAGTGAAACATCGAATAAACGAGACTCTGAAACAAATACAGATCAATCACACTTGTTAGAGTCTAGTATGCGGAGAATGCAACAGGGCCGCCCTGGATCAGGTGGGTCATTAGGGCAAGGAATATATGGATATCGTCGACCAACAAGTAATACAAGTACATCATCGGCTGGTTCTGGGAAAGGTGAAGAGGTCATTAAAAGTTCAACAATTGGAAGTAGGCTTGCTAAGCATGGCATGGATGCAAATGGTAATAGGAGTATGGATAATGGACAAGGAATACCTAGACCTGGAAGTGCACAAGCTCTTCGTTGTACAACTCCTGTGACAGATTCGTATGGAAGTTCAACATTAGAGAGACGCAAAAAGGGCAACATGTCTAATTTGAAAACATCAAATTCAGTACAGACAGATAGTGAGATTTATAAATCTAATACATTAGGACGGACTAAAAAAGCATTTGGAAATGGAATGGGAAAAGGACCTACACAAGGTGAAAATGGAAATATGTGTTCTAGTACAATTATATCTAATCCTCATGCTACTTACGGTAAAAATTACAGTAGTGGTAATGGAAATTATGTTGCTATGGAGTATGGTAGTCCTAGAAATTCAAATCATGGTATATGGCTTAAAAGTGCTAATGGTAATACTAATTCACCAATGGGTCATGTTCCTACCCATTTATCAGAAACTGAGAGTATGGATTCTATATCATCGCATGCTTCAAGTATCCAAGCACAGATTCAACAAGCTCGTGCTTTGAGTGGTGCTAGTGCACGAATCCTATCCAGAGACGGAAACGGTATGGGACTGTCAAGGTCCAATAGCGTAAAATCTACCCACTCAGACTCTGCCTATGCCTGTGCACAACAATATATGTCAGATCACGAAATGCCTCACACAAACTCTTTCTCTCAAATTCCAAGCCCTCAGCCTCCTTCCTCACCTACACCTAGCAATAGTTCTTCCTCACGCTTCACATACCCAATGACTGCTTTCGGTGGTCCCAGTGCCTTCGCTAGTCCTGGTATGTCACAAAACATGGTGAGATCCAATACTCAGACGAGTCTTCCACCATATGGTAGTTTGGCATTGTCCAAGATAAACCGTGATGAAGATGGAAGTCGTAAGTCATTACATAGATCTTTCCTCTGAAAAACAGTTCAAAATAAAAATAAGTACAACTAATCTAATGATTGATATTTTCATTTTGATCAATTGTCAGAGTTTTACAAAAAAAAGCAGCTTAGAAAAAAAATAGTCAAAGGTAGACAACTCTAAAATAAACAGTGAACAGTTTTTCAGAGATTTTAGTTTGCACTTTTATTTTATACTTGCATGACTTTTCTTTTCTTATAGCTGTTTGCACACATTAATAAAAAAAGTTACCTGTAGTCAAAGTTAAAAATAGAACAAGGGGGAGGTGATTGATACCATTTTACAACTTAAAACTAATTTTGGAGAGGGCCTTGGTAATCAGTTAAGATTATATGTGCATCTTATAGAAATACTTGATTTTTAAAAACTAAGAAAACATAAGAGAGTTATTTATTGAAACCAAATTATGGAAATTGATATTGATGAATGAATCATTCCAGTAATTTCAATATTTAATGTACTAAGGTTTTCCCTTCAAGAGAATCTAGCTCTTCCCAAATCAATAGAATTTAATCAAGACCTGACATTCTATCGTCTGTGAAAAATGAACATGTTGTATTTATTTATTATTAATGGTATCCGGGTCCTCCCCTCCTTTCCTTTAGTAATGAATGTCCTTAACTATAGGACAGAAGTCAAGTATTATAGAATTGAACCGATTAGACATTCGTCATGGCTAACAACTTGATATGATGATTAACAAATAAACTTAATGTACCAGTTTATAGAATTAAATTGCTATTTAGCTCATTGTAAATCAGATCTTACTGAAATTGTCAAAATCTAATATAAAAAAGCAGTTTCATGAATAAATTTGAAATTCCTTTAATTTCACTGCAATTGTAATAAATAGTTGTATAAAGTATGTGGTAGATGTTTTAGTCATTATCTCAAAGTGAAAGGAAGAAATTAAGTGAAATATTTTAGTGTTTGAATACTGCCAAATAAAAAGATTTAAGAAATTAATCTATTATGATTATTTGATATATAGATTTTGTATTGGGAGTGAAGTTAACTAATTAACTGTTACGAAGCAAATTTATAGATATAGAAATAGGAATAGATTTAGTAATGCATGAAATCACAGCAAAAATTAGATTATTCACTTCAAATTAGTCAAATAAGAGAAAATCTCTTATATCTGTTTTTTATGAAACTAGATCAATACAACCTACTTTTGAATAAAAACTAGATCATTGCAACCTATTTTTATCTACTAAACAGGTCTTACAAAATCAGCGACTTTGGATTATTCATATTCTGACTATGACTATGCTTCTGGTAAGTCTGTGTCAGATTTCTGTGTGTTGTCAAATGTCTGTTGTCTTACAGTCATGTAGAAACTGGAGATCTTTATTGTTTTAAATAATTTTATTTTCTGAACTGAAACTTCTGTTTTTTTAAAAGAAGGGAAAAATACTGTAACATTGTTAATAGAAATATGGATAATAGTCATAATACTAACAGATGTAGCAGATGCAGATAAGATGAAAAATTCTGTTAGTCCTCAAAATCAGTTTTTGACAGTATCTAAAATTTCCCTTTTTGATCTCCAAATAATAAAGATCTCTTGTTGTAGTTAAAAATCAATTTAAAAAAAAATTCATTTATCACATTATTTTACAAATTTAACATTTTAACTTTTAAAGCATATTTTGACAACTTATTTCTCTTCATGAATGGTAAGTGTTATTTCTCTTCAGTGATGCTGGGACATACCTATTAATGTGTTTTACTATTTCAATTTCAGTCCATGGGTCAAACCTGTCTCTAGTATCCAGTGCTTCCTCTCATTATTCAACGGTAAGTCTATGTAAAAACTTAATAATTCTTCTGTAACAAAGCTGTGGCAAACTTATTCGCTCTTGTCTTTATGTGGTAAATGACTAGTCTAGTCACATTTGTGGAAATTTATGAATCAACAACAGTATCTCTGATGAAACATTACAAATGGCATGACATCACAATGGATAGTATGTTAAAAGGGGTGGGGACTTTGCCTCTGCATTAAAGGTTTCGGCACACTGAAAATCATATTTTACAGAAGAAATAAATACTAACATTTGTTCAAAATCGAAGATCTATATATCTTTCACTCATTTAAGAAATTCTTCTTATTCTCTCCTTACACTGGGCTCCACTCTTGAAAAGACTTCAGTGAGATTAATAGGATCTTGCATAAGGTCAGATTAAAGATCGGGCTATCTTTCACAAGTGTAAGAAATTTCGTCTTTTCTCGAGTGGAGCGTAGCGGAACGAGAGGAAAAGACGTAGAATTTCTTACACGAGTGAAAGATATCCCGATCTTTCATTTTGACCGAATGCAAGTTCCTATTTCTTCCGTAAAACACGGATAGAAATACCGTGTGAACAACGTTGTCGCCATTTGAGTGTTCCTAACATTATGACGTCAGGTGTTTTATGACGTTTAGTCATGGTTACGATTGTTGTATCGCAAAAATCAGCACGTCTGGTTGGTCATTTACCGGTGTGAGATGAGGTCGCGTGCATCGATCTCACATGGGTCATCTCCCACTGTAAACCACCATTTATGGAAGAAGTCCTGATCTTATATCTGTTCTCATGTAAAGCTACTATTCTGTATATTACTGTAAAAATTGAAAACGTTTTCTACTCTAATGATTAAGGAAGCTGTGTACTCGGGCTATTACAACCAACTTTCCACAGTGGTTATCTATTTTTAGCACTTGGCTGTAAAAATTTTACAAATGTCCACTTTCTAGGCTATCCTCTTTCTTTTAAAGTAAGTGATTGCTGTCAACATAACATCAGTATGAGGTTTCTGAACTAATTTTAGAAAATAGTAGGCTCCACAAACTCACTTTGTCTACTTGCTTTTGGTGATTTGAAAATATACCAATTGTGAAATGAAATTGATTATCAGTTAGCTTTAAAAAGCTCACAGATAAAAGCAACATAGTTTTTGACATTTCTAGTAATATTTTTAAATACAATTATGTTTATATACATTGATACCTATCTCAGAAAGTCTAGACTAGATACATGCTTAGCTCTCCAAAATATTTATTTTAAAATGACATGTGACCCTCTGTAAATGATTTATATTATCTTCATTTTTTTCTTTTTCTAGGCTGAAGAAAAACAGAATGCAGAGGTATGCAAGAGTTATCTCTCTTTTCATGATAATTTTACAAACTGATGGCAGATATATTGATTGCCTTAATTTTATAAGATATTCAGGTCTTTTCTTTAAAAAAATGTTTGCAGTTATTACATAATCATGAAGTAGATACGAAATTTGATTCTTTTTTGATACAAATGAAATTAGGCTCAGATCAACATCCTTGGATATATGTACAGTGAAACCTGTCTAAACTGAAGCTTTTTCTGGTTAGACAAGTGTTTTGTTGATACAGGTTTCTTAGATTTTATTTGGTGTAGACAAAGTGTTAGCTTTGTCAGGGTTTGAATTAAGCAGTCTTCACTGTATAATGTAAATGCAGATAAGACAAAACCCCTATGTAACACTGTACAAAAACCATCATTGTAATCATATATACCAGTACTAGGATAAGGCCATAATAAAATAATTCAAAGATTCTCATCCATTTTTTCTCAAAATTTGGGGTGGGCGGGCCAATTTTATTTTCTATTTTTTTATCAAATTTTGTGAAAAATGATGTCATTATACCCCCCGCAAACAAAGTTTGGGGGGGTATATAGGAATCACCTTGTCTGTCTGTCCGTATTGTCCAAAACCAGGAAGGGGAGATAATTGGACTTTGACTATTCATTGATTCCCCATGTATGGGTTACCTCGTAAGCGCAACTCCTCTTAAACCACTTGAA
>MJUU01004765.1:133141-169458 GCA_002080025.1 Modiolus philippinarum | reverse complement strand
AACTTTGAGTTTTCATTGATTCCCTATGTATGGGTTACCTCTTACACACAACTCCTGTTAATCCACTTGAAGGATTTTGATGAAACTTTAGGCAAAGGAAGAACACTATATGTAGATGTGTAAATGTCAAATAGGCTGAAAAGGGTGAATTTTATATTTGTCTGATTTAGACAGAGTGTTTTCATTGGAACCCTTGTGAAAAGTTTTTTCTTGAAGATTATATCATTGTGTCCACACTTGTACTGTGTCCGCACCTGTATTGTGTCCACACCAACTTAATTTTGCACTTACCATATCGATTCAGGGTTCAATGAGCGGGGGGTATCTTTGGCTGCCATTCGGCGACGGCTCTTGTTTTAAAAGAGATTTATCCAAGTTGGCCAAAAATTAGAACAAATTTTTTTGAGGCGAGTGACAAAAAATGAGGCACACGGAGATGATGATATAGGATACAGTGGAACTTCTATGGCTCAGACACCCAAGATACTGATGGAAACAGTTCACACCAAAGGAGTGTTCAAGAAATCGAGGTCCAACTATGTTTTAACTTGAACAAAGGGACCACAAAGAGGATTTAAGGCATCCATGGTGTGGGAGTTATTGCAGTTGAGCCATCGAAGTTCTGCTGTATTTATTCTTATGGCCTAAATGAAATGACAGATAAAGTAAAGAGTGTAGACACCGTCCATAGAAAAAGAAATTGTACTGTCCTCTGTGTCCTGTTGAAACCTGGCCAGAGGGCAATTAGTTTTATTGGGTATTCTATTGATCTGTTGAATTTCCAAGTCACTGCTCAAGTTCAGAGTGTCTTTATCCTAAATGACATTCAATTAAAATACTGGTTTCAAATTCAAGTGATAACTTGCTTTAAAATCAAGAAAGACAGATACCTATTGTAAAAATCTGCTAAATATATATTTGAATATGCTGGTATTCTAATATTGTTTCCTGTATTTGCTAAATTAATAAAGGTTTGGGTGCCCATAAACTGGTTTAACCCTACCACTGGCTTTTGCTTGTGCTGATACCAAGTCTGGCTGTCCTGATTTCCTATCGTTGTTTACTTTTGTCTTTTGACTAATTTGTGTTTTTTTCTGTGTAGTTCCCTGGCAGATTGTAGTATGTAATTGTAATTGTCAGCCATTGTAGTTGTTTCCTGTTATCTATTTATTCTGCTTTGAATATAAATACCGGCATGTGAAATTTTCATATTAAAATCCAAATGAAAGCAATGCCCATCAAATTTTTTATTGTCATTTTAACACAGGCTTTCATACTTTCCATATTTATCCCTCACTGAAGATCAGGATAAGATATTTAAAATAACTTAACCCCATGCATGTTATAACAATGAAACACAGCATCCATGTTCTTTGAAATAAAGGGTGATTTGATCAAAATATTTGGATAAGATATAAAACTATAGAATATGTTAACACATTAAGAGAGAAAGAAACCTGTTGATTTTAGGTCATTTGATCAAAGTCAGAGTGACTAAAAAAAGACTGATATTTTAATAAAATATTGGGTTTCCATATCAAAGCAAACATGGATATATGTTGGTACAACCTATTAATTCTGAGATGTCAGTATCTTACAGATTTTAATTTATGAACACTCTAATATTTCCACGATCTGTTATGGTTGCACAAATTTTCATCACCATCTCCTTTCAAATTAGCATCAAATTGTAGACATGGAGCAGGGTTTTCATAGTTGCGAAACGATTAGAACTTTGATGGCTCGAACACCCAAGGGACAGTTTCGAGCCAGAGGGGTGTTCGAGCTATCGTAGGTCTAACTGTGTATAAATTCAAACAAAGAGTCCAAATAAAGGATTTGAGACATGCATGTTTTTCTAGTTATTGCAGTTCAAGCCATCCAAGTTCTACTGTACTTAATTGAAAGTAATCATAAATTTTTTGGGGAATAATTAGAGTTACTTCCCTTAGAACACATCTGACTATGTTATTAAGTAATAATGAATCTAACACTTCTTTCCTCATCAAACTTATAGATTCAATTATTAGACTATTGAGGTTATACTTTTTATCAGAATAAACATTTTACATGATGCCTATCTTCCTTCAGTAATTGACAAACCATTTGTTGTGATAAAACCACCGTAAGATATAAATGTCCTCCCCGCTGGCTTACTGTCTTGTCTCTTTGCCAATACTTTTTTGTAATTTTTTACCTCAGATTCCTGAACTGTGTTTGGTACTAAACATATGTTCCAATAATATTAAATTCATCAGGAATTTGGCATGTAGAACAGTTGTTAGTTAAGTCCATCAATGAATTATGTCTGTCGTTTAGATAATTCCATCAATACCTCAGATAGTTCCTTTAATAATTAATCTTTTTATTAGTGAAATTCATACCAGAGCACTTAGCTTCTGAATAGTGTAAGATGATCAAATTATATAGAAAATCATTAGAAAAGGACAAGTGGATGACTTAAATAGTATTTTATTTTTGAAATTTGTTAATTTGAATTTTCTTTGACTGTTGTAAGAAGGGATAAAAGTTAAAACAAAGAAAGTCAGTAAAATAAAAAAAAAACTTAATGGGTGAATGCTAAGAAAGCTGTCATGTGCGAACTAGAAAAATAAAAACTTTCAGAAGAAGAATTTCCGTAAGTTTGCCTAGAGACATCTTTTGGTCAAAGATAATGGAGACAAATATTAAGATAGGTATAATAATGTTTTTTACTTCATTGAGGATGTTGTTCCAGGCGACTGCCGATTTATGAGGTCAAAGGTCTTTTTTTAATACTTTAGTCAACTTTTTCGGCCTAAATACTCTTTCAATGCAAGATTCTTTTAAAACAGACCAAGTCAAAAGTCACACTTCAAAATGCCCAACCTTGCCGGTCAGATTTCACCATTCTGAATATTATTCCTATTAAAGAGGCCACCTTGAATAGATCTAAGGTTAACCCACTTATAATGATAACATTAATTATGTTGTAAAAGCTTAACACTTAGCTTAGAATTTCTGCGCTGGTAAATTTTTTCCATTTGTTTCACAAATAATAAATAAAAGATCAAAGTATTCAGTTAATTATTATTATTATTATTACAAGTGTGTAATAATCAGGAGATAATAAACATAGATAGTCTTTTTATAGAGAGTGGGATAGATATACAAAATGAGGTATTCCCTACACAGTTATCTTTTCTTTAGATAAGTGAAATTATAAGTCATTACCAGCTGGTTTCAGTATTTGATATTCAAATTCCTTTGATTTCATAAAAAGATCCACTTAACAGAAGCACTAATTCCTATTACAGCATTGTAAGCTATACTTGCAGCCTTTGTATTGTAACATGGATTATAGATTTCTGTGGTATAATGGATTTTGATTTTATTACATGTTACAAGTTACTGTCATGTTTTGAATCGTAAATTGATTAGATCTTTAGGTATTACATAATATAGCAAATCAAGAATCATTCAGTGGCTGTTGATTAGATAATATTTATTTTTGTAGATTCGAAAATTACGAAGAGAACTGGAGGCCGCACAGGAAAAAGTTTCAACGCTGACCACGCAGCTGAGCACCAATGTAAGTCATTTTATGTTTTATTTGATAGCTTGATAGATGTGTTTTCATTTGGTATGTATATTTGGAATCTAGTTGTTGTGCTGGTGGGTTGTAAAAAAAGGCCTATTAGAATTTTTTTTAGGGAAGCCATTGATGAATCTTGTTTGCTGTTTGGTCAAGGTACCAGTCTATGTTATATCTAACATCTAGTTTTGTATGGGGCAGATTCAGCTTCTGGAAACTAATTCGGTAGCAGAACAAGATTTTGAGTGTGATAATGGATCTAGCAAGGAAACAGCATAGTCTTCAATGGATATTTTGATTACTAATAATTGTACTTAATTGGACATCCCATAGTTTGAAAATTAGCAAAATATTCTGAAATTTAACATTTATGGCAGCAGACAAACTGTTAATGCAGTAAACAAAGTTTTAGTTTTGGAATTAAACCTAATGCTGTAGTGGTGTGCAAGCTGTTTTTCAGTAAACAAACTGTTGTGGCAGTGAACAAACTGTTTTGGAAATAAACAAACTGTTTTGGCAGTAAACAGACTATTCTTGTTTGTGAACAAACAGTTTTGTCAGAAATCAAACTGTTTTGGCAATAAACAAACTGTTTTTGAGGTGAACAAATTGTAATGGTTTTGTCAGTAAAGAAACTGTTTTGGCAGTGAGCAAACTGTTTTGACTATAAACAAACTGTTTTAGCAGTGAACAAACTGTTTTGACTAAAAGAACAAACTGTTATGGCAGTGAAAAAACTGCTTTGTCAGTGAACAAACTGTTTTGATGTTGAACAAACTGTTTTGGCATTGAACAAACTGTTTTTGGCAGGAATCAATCTGTTTTGACAGTAAATAAACTGTTACGGAGGTAAATAGACTGTTTTGGCAGTGAACAAACTGTTTTTTGTTTTGTTGAACAAACTGTTTTTGGCAGTGAACAAACTGTTTTGGTGGTGAACAAACTGTTTTGGCAGGAAACATACTGTTTTGGCAGGAAACAAGCTGTTTTGTCAGGAATCAAAGTGTTTTCACAGTAAATAAACTGTTTTTGCTGGTTATTAAATTGTTTTGACTGTAAAACTGTTTTGGTGGTAATCAAATTGTTTTTGCTGAAAAACTGTTTTGCAAGTGAACAAACTGTTTAGCCAGGGAACAAACTGTTTTGATGTTGAGCATACTGATTTGGTTGGAAGCTAACTGTTTTGGCAGTGAGCAAATTTTTATGGCAGTAAACAAACTGTTTTAGATTTAGACAAACTGTTTTGAAAGCAAACAAACTTTTTTACCAGTTTGTGTTGTATTGTTGAAATGTCTACAGTTATTTTTTCATGGAACCAGATACTTAAAAATAATTTTTGTAAACAGTTAATGAGGTATTTTCATAGATATTTGAAATAGTCAAGAAGTTGTATTATAGGAGACTGGTGTAGCTTTGCAATCTAACAGCTTGTTTCATACTGAACAAGTGGTAAATTTTACACTGTTTTGACATAAGAACTACCAGTCATTAGGAAACAAATTGTCATATTGGGCATTCATATTTTGTCTCATTAAATAGGATTTCGTCACAAGTCTGAAGTTATGTGCTATGGACATAACGTACTAAGTGTTGTATGTTTTACATGTTTGTGAAATGTGGTACAGTCAAACTTTGACGGCCAAGAGAACATCACAGGAATAACTAAAATACGTAAAGGTTTGAAAAATCCTTGGTGTTTAAGTAATTGCTGTTGGAGCCACTGAAGTTCAACTGTATATTATATATTACACAGTCTGTAAGTGACGTAATATGGTATATACACAGTCAGTAAATTTCATATTGGGCGAGAGCGTAGGTCGAGCCCAATATTCAATTTACTGACCGTGTATATACCATATTAGGTCACTTACATACTGTGTAATGTTTATATCCTGCCGAGAGTCCAGTACATTGTCAAAAAACATGTTTAAAAACGTACAGTGATGCCACGTAATGGCGGTCACTGACGGTATACAAATCAGTCACCCGATATAAAATATACACGGTCGGCATGTGACGTCTTTTGACCACCAAATCTGTATCTATTATTACAGATGTAAGATTGTAGATGAGCAAAACAGTTTTATCTTGACATGATAGGGGAACATTTAATGGATTAATGTGATAGAATCGTGTAAATTCTCTTATTCAATTTCATGTATTGAAATCAAACTTATAGATTTGTTCACTGAATAAATTGTTGATAATTACACTTAAAATAAAAAAAAAACATTTGCACATTAGTATGTAATTATGTTAGTTAAATCATAACATAAACAACTTGAAGTGTTTAAATTCTAAATAAACCACAATCTGAATTGATTTGTTTGTACTGTTTGTTGGTTTTTGTGAAGCAACTATAGTATCAGAATAGTTCTAAGAGTTCTCTTTCTTTGATTGGTCTGAAATTGGATAAACCTGCCTCTGAATTTAGAAGCTAATCAGATGATACCTCTCCATTTGTTGAATAAACATTAAGAACTCTGTGATAACAATCCAAGAATACAGTTTGAATTTGAAACAGTGGTCCAGTATTATCAGTCATTAATGTTCATAAAGTAAAACAGAGAATTTTGATTATAAAAAAAATTTCATATGTAGACAAAGATATTTTGTAAAATATTTTGACACAATTTGAAATTTAAAAATAGGTAAAGTTTATTGATCTTGTATTGTTTTGAGTTGATTGCCAGGTATATGAAGTTGTAGTTTCCATGAATGATATATCAGCTATCATGTAACTGGTTCCCTCAAATTAAAATAATTTTTGCCAGAGAAACAAATACATATTAGTTATCCTTAACATATATGAGAGCGATTTTAAAATATCTTTGATACATTAGAGGTCTTTAGTCTACTTGAATGGTTGAAATACTTTCTGCTGCCTAGAGAGAAGTTTGTTCTTATGATGTCAAATGCATTTGCCTTTTTCCGACTTCACCATTATGACTGCAGAAAAAATGTGACCTGATGATGACACACTCAAACTTTCCAGTCAGCAGAGAAGGGGTCATGTCTTTGTCAAGTATTGACTTAAAATCATTAGAAAAACATATTTCAGATCTGTCAAGTTTTGAAAATTGTGTCGCATGAGATTTGCCAAAACTGTCAAAGATCAAAGGAAAAAAATTAAAATGTCAAAGGAATTTGCACCAAATTTGGAAAAGCTTCGCGTGAGTCTCACACGAATCAAGTGACACTTGACAGGTCTGATATTTCATAAATGCATCTTCATGAAATAAGACATTTATTCACTTTTGATAGTTAAAAAACATGCAGATAGCTAAAAGATTTGGCATGTTTGATAGTTCAAAAACACTCGGCATGTTTGATAGTTCAAAAACACTTGGCATGTTTGATAGTTCAAAAACACTCGGCATGTTTGATAGTTCAAAAACACTCTGCATGTTTTTGAGTAAAATATTGTTGAATTGCTATTTTATTAGTGTCACATTACAAGACTTATAAGTAAATATTTAGATGATGCAAAGTTTGTTGCTAATACTTCAGAGTTATCTCCCCTATACCTGTAATACATTTTTGGCATACAGAACTAATCAAATCCATTAACATGTATTACACTGGAGACACTGTAATTACTTTACTAATGAGAAACAAAAATTGTCAGTGGGTATTCTAAACAAGAAGGTTAATTAACATCAGTAAATTACAAATTCTATCCTTAAATAATGTCCTAAGTAGACTGTAAGTAAACTGATACAAAGTCGTAAATTACATTTTTATACTATAAATATTTATAAGAATTTTGTAGGATATTCAATAATGTACAATTTACCATTACCAGGGTAATGTCTGATCATTACTACTTATAAACAGACAATTACTTGTATTCACTGTTGTGTCGAACAAGATCTTGTAATAATTGACTGTTATATAGGGAATAATACTTGGCAAAATGTATTATACAGTTTATCATATATTTAAACAGAGGACTACTAATCCGAAAAATACTGTCAAAAATTGAAATTGGTAAGAGAAAATGCATGTATTTTGTGAAGAGGAAAATTTCAAAATGGGCGGAAAGGACTAGAAGTTTTGGACTAAATCGAACATGTAAAGGAAAACAGTTTGCTAAAATTTTTTACTGATCCTCACAAAACATTTCACCCCAAACCAATCTTTGTTATCCCCCAAAAAATTTTTTTGCACCCCCCAAAAAAAAAAAATTTTAACTCCCGAAAATTTTTTTTGAAAAAGGGTATGTGATAAAGGGTAAGCCATGCGATAAAGGGTATGACATCATAGTGTGAATACATAATGAACATCATGCACTGTATCACATATTCAAAACGTCTGTATTTATTACTAAACAAATGATAAATAATGATATCTCTATAAGTGTTTTACAGATCTTTTAACAATTTGATTTTTACTGTCTAGTAGCCAAACATATTAATATATTGTTAAAGAACTCCGACTTCCACTAAGTTCCTCTGTCGTGTAGAATGAAGGTTGTATCTTCTACCTCTAGTCCTACTAAACCTGAAGGCCATTGATTCCATAGGCACTTTGGTATTGTCTGCTATCAAATCTGAAGCCCATTGGTTCTTTGAGCACTTTTACTTCCCATGTTCCTTAAACTGAAGGCCAGTTATTCTCTGTGGGTGAATTTTAAAGCTGACACCCATTGAATCTTTGGTACTTTGTATTCCTATGCTATCATCATCATAGGCCACTTGTTCTCTCTAGCGATCTTAAACAAGCAAAGTTTTGTCAAATAGAATTAATTTTTTTTTAAAATAGATCAATGTATTACACTGTGTTGTTGACATTTCAGAAAACATCTAAATTATTCAAAAATTCTGCAGATTCATTTGAATCTTTATAGCATGAAAAAAAAAACTGATTCAAAGCAATTTTTGTTTTACTATCAAAAGCTCATCTTAATGTAGTTTTAATTTGTGTGGGTGATTATTTCTTTCTTTTGAAGTTTATATTGTATAGAAACAAACCATTCAGTGAATATGGTTGGAATTTCACATCATATATCTTTATCGATTATTTTTTTTTTTTGGTATTGAACTGATTTCATGAGAACTTTGTTATAATGAGTGTTTAAGGCACATCTCAATGAGCTGTTTCACATGTTTGTTTTGGGTTTAAGGCACATCGCAGTGAGCTGTTTCACATGTTTTTTGGGTTAAAGACACACCCCAATGAGCTGTTTCACGTGTTTGTTTTGGGTTTAAGGCACACCCAAATGAGCTGTTTTACATGTTTGTTTTGGGTTTAAGGCACACCCTAATGAGCTGTTTCACATGTTTGTTTTTGGTTTAAGGCTCATCCCAGTGAGCTGTTTCACATGTTTGTTTTGGGTTTAAGGCACATCCCAATGTGCTGTTTCACATGTTTGTTTTGGGTTTAAGGCACATCCCAACAAGCTGTTTCACATTTTTGTTTTGGGTTTAAGGCACATCCCAACATGCTGTTTCACATGTTTGTTTTGGGGTTTAAGGCACATCCAAATGAGCTGTCTCACATGTTTGTTTCATTTTCTAATTTGATTGAAATGTTTTTATAATAGAAGTCTAAAATGAGATGTTTTTCCCAGTATCATCTTTCACAATCAGTACCAAACAAGATTGAATTATTGTCAGTTTCTGATAGCCTTCAACCCTGTATTTCTACACATTTTTGATAGAGTTTTATACATCCTAAAGCCAATTAGTATCTCCCCATAGGAAGGATGGTGTTTGCCAATTACCTGCTTGTGAAAACTCTTCAATATCTATTTTTGAATTTAATGTTGAAGTGAGATAAGATGAACCATACAGAAGTTATGTGTCCAAACATCCCAGGAAGGTCTTATCTTTAAAAGCATAGCTTATCTTCTTTGCTTGGCACCAATCTTGAATATATCAATATCTCAAGAAAAAACTTCCAAAAGATAGTAGATATGAAATATGTTAGATATCTCTGCCCTAAAAATTCAAAAACATTTTTAGTTCTTGAGGTTATATTAATTAAGTAGGATTTGGTAAAGAAAAGTTCTCATGGAGGGGGATAACTCTCGCTGCAAGTCATTGACTTTGTATGATGAATGGAACCATAGAAATGAGGAATATAATCCATATCATTCTTATTATGATAATCAAGATCAGGCAAGTTATTATTTTACAATTTTACAAAAAAAGTTTGATTTAAACAGAAATTGCTGAAGATTGTTTCCAAAAAGCCATTGAAAGTTATCAAAGGTTTGGGTATTCATGTCAGTTGACACTGCTTTTTGATATCCTGGATAAAGGTAACATGAAACTCATTCGTATACAAACAGTATGTTGTGGCCTTTTACTTATCTCCATTGTCTTTCAGGAAACAATTGCTGTAGTGGGGATTGTGGGGTCAATTCCTGGGCATGTCAAGCCAAAGAATACTTCCCTGTTTGATTGCTCCCTGGTTTGACAATGCAACTTCATCCCCCTAGTTACTCCTAACTTACAAGACAATGGCTCTGAAATCTGTTGACCCTAAAACCTCCACCCTATAGTAAGTGATGAGTAGATGTGATGTCTTTGTTACCTAGAACCCTAATTTTTTAGTTATTTAACCTGTTTGGTTACCTACTCAAACAACCATTGGTCTCTTTGAACTTTGAACCTTTATTCACTACCTGTCATTATCTATATTTATAATCAATCTCTAAAAATTGCATGGTTCAAATATTAGATGATGGTTTGTCCAGGGCCACTGGTATATCATTAATATGTTGATCTGTAGAGATCGTTAGGATAATTGTAATCTGTTCCCATGGTTTGGTAAATTAATTAAGGAAATCACTGCCATCATTTACAGTAATCATTTCTACAGTTAATGATCATGTTAAACTTGTTTTCCTTCATTTTCTTTCTCAACCAAAACATAAACATTTTGATTTTACATGATGTTTTAAGCATTAAATCTTAAAATCAGGTGGTACTATTTGTTTACTGGATAGAATTTATTGTGAGTTGTATTCAAAAATTTCAAAAGTTGAAGGTGACATGCTTTTGCAAAAGTCAAAGATAATTGTCAATTCTCAGTTCTTGAATTGTTATATGTGTGTGTTATTTTAAATGGGTTTGTTTCATTAATGTATTGCTTTATATACCCAATGAATTTTATGCTTCATCCTCATAATTTTGATAAATATGTCAAGGTCGTTGCACTTATTTCAAACTAATTACCTCCCTTGATTTTTTAATAAATACTTACCTACTTAAGTAGGTACATATTCATTTTTATTTATTGATTAATAATTCTGTCTAATAAATCTTTCATCTTAATCCATGATGTTCATGTTTTATACATTAATAGGAAAAAACTCTCCAGAATTATGTAATAAAATAATATGAACTTTTTATTTGTTTATATATTACTTTTATTGCCATATTTCAAGTAACATGTTTAGTCTAATTCACCAGGAACTTTTTAGATTATTTTCAATTTCTTACACAAATTAGACCCGATCTAAAGAGCATGTGTAATTCCAACAAATAATTGGAAAAGGACGATTTTGTAAAAACATATGGACAGATTGTGATTTCATCAAATTATGACATGTTATTTGATCCAGCTATTTATTAAAGTAATATCGCATAAAACATATGGTTTTCCCATTGTATTGTGGTCCTATTTTATAATTTATAACATTCATTAGAGTAGAAATGGTATTCTTGCAGAAATATGAAATTAGCATGTCAGTGCATAGTAAGCTAATTTGTTTTGATATGATGTAACTGACTGTAAATTTGTTAATTTTGAGCTTTCATGCTGGGTAGAAACTTACTTAAAGACCAGAGAGTTTGCTTTTGTTTTAAACAAGGATTGAATAATATATCTTGTAAAGTGTGGGTAAGGCCCTAACACAACACCAGAAAACAACAAAAGGATTTGTCAAAATGCAGAACTAATGTGTTTCAACATTTGGTAGCTGTTTTGTAAACTATTAAGTTGGTTGCAAACTGAAAGAAAATTACAGGGGTTGAGATGATGAAGCTTTTACAGAAAACAAATGAAGTCCGCAAAGGGCATCAACATAAATAAAGAATTCATAATCATATTTATAGAATTAGTTTTCTTTTGTCAGCAAAATCTATACTTTAGTCTAACTCTGATCACTTTCTCTCTATCTTAGCAGTAAACTTGAAATTAGAACCTGCTAGAACTTGTCTTTTTGAAGTACTGTTCATATGGAATATAGTTCTACTAAACAGTGTTTCTTCTTGTGTGAAAATCTTAGCAGCAAACTTCAAATTAGAACCAGCTAGTTGTCTTTTTGAAGTACTAATTGTATGGATTGTAGGTCAATAAACAGTCTTTCTTCTTGTGCTAAAATTCTTAGCGCTAAACTTAAAATTTAAGAACCTGCTAGAACTTGTCCTTTTGAAGTACTAATTGTTTGGATTATAGGTCCAATATGAGTTTTTCTTGTGCTAAAAAGTCAATTACAGTACATATTTCATGGATTTGGCTTGCCTTGCTCAAAATATATTTCATGAAATGTCTGTCTCTCAGTACAATGTTACAAAACAAAAAGAATCACTACACAGCGTGAACTAATTATGTCTTTTGTACCAGAAAACAATGGTCACAGTTGGCATCAAATTATGTATTGTTCTGGTAACTAAGTGATCTGTTCTGCTGTCCTGCATGTAATTAGGAAACCAGTGACTAAACTGTCTGGTGTCCTTTCTATCATAAAGGAACCAGATGTAATCATAATCTTTTAATTTTCTTCAGAATTTACAAGTTTTGGTCTCTGTTCAGAAGTAAGTCATTGTTTTACTCATTTAAATGAAGCATGTTAAAAAAGGGGGAGTGGGTTAAATGCTTGTATACCCTGACAGTTGATGATTTAAATGTCCTGATTTTTGTGAAGTAATGTAAGAAGTCAATAGAGATTTAAGATTCTAGTGTTTATATGAATATAATACATATTAGCCCCCTGCTGTTCTAAGTGCCCCTCCCCCCAAATTTTGTTTGAAATCATTAAGCGTCCCCTCAAAATTCACACTAGAAACCGTAATTTCCGTATTTTTTCCATACGTTTTCTGTCATTTTTTGTATGCGTCCAAGTTTCGGGTTGTAAAACAATGGAGTTATCATGTTTTTCGTTTGCATTTCGGTACAAACAACTAATTGGCCTTATTCTTTTCTTCTGATCGTCAAAGATTTGGATATTTAAAGCATTTTTACATTGATCACATTTTGTACTTATGAAAGATCGAAGAATTTCGTTACAAGAGCTTCGTTTTGGAACATGGGTTTTGCCCTACTTAATAAGTGCCCCATTTTCAAATTTTTAAGCACACTGGGCACTTAATATGAGGAATAAAGTAATCAGAAAGGAACCTCAACATTTGTGATCAAGGATGCATATACAATGCTTTAATTGAAATTTGTGCCAGTCATTATGATATAGGTAGATTTATTAGAAAACAAGCAAGTCATTGAAGCCTATCTTCAGCATTAACTTTGTAATCACTAAGCAGACCAAATGAACAGTTGGATAAGTAAGACAAG
This sequence comes from Modiolus philippinarum, assembly GCA_002080025.1. NCBI lineage: Eukaryota > Metazoa > Mollusca > Bivalvia > Mytilida > Modiolidae > Modiolus > Modiolus philippinarum. Next base: position 156,362 of record MJUU01004765.1, on the reverse strand, counting down.
ATAATACTAGAAGAGAGGACAGCTGTTCAGGCCTGTTTTTAGGTGGATCAGATTTGTCTAAAACATCAATATACTGGCATCATTTATGATTCCTGACTTAGATAATGTTTAATTACATGGGATATCACTTGTCTTTTACATCTGAGAGTGGTAAAAAAACAGCTTTATTTCTGGTGTCATGGGGTGAAAATTGTTTTGCTTTTGGCAAACCTACAATTGAGGTACCGGTAATCTGGTACAGATTATGTCTTTCAGCATGTACAAAAATGTACAAGAAGTACATGTATATTTGTAATCAAAAATATTTTTGAATTGGGTATAAACTTCAGCAAACTTAAGCAGTACAAATGCTATATGTTCTTTGAATGGTCAATATAAAAAAGTTGTTCTTGTACCACATAAACTGTTGAAGTACTTTATTCGTGGACATCAATTTTCGTGGTTTTCATTAGTATCACTATTTCCTGGGTACTTAAATTCCTAGTTTTGAAATCTATCCATTCAATCTCTAGCATTTCGTTGAGAACTTAATTTCATGGTTTCAGCAAACCACGACATCCATGAAAATTGGAACCCTGTGAACAATAGTACTTTCACAGTATTTAGTCCCAGTTGTGCTATTTATTGGACTATTCCTTGTAATATTACATCATTATTTGATTTCAATTGTTTGCTATGGACTTCTATCAATATCCAACGACAACTTGCATTTGGTTCAGATGTCCAAAGTTTTTTTGGACCAATGATGACCATGCAAAGTCTTCAATGTAATATAATTGTATCCCAAAAAGTAAAGCTGTTTTGATACATGTATCCCAGTTGGTTATGTCAGTTTAAGAAGGAGACTTTTAATTAACATTAGTACTGTATTATTGCTGTACTTTAAGACTCTAGTTAAAGTCAAGATATATTAGAGTATGGTGCATGATTTATATCATTGTTGTAGAGTAATGTGATAGTAATTAAGAGAAAAATGCCTTTTTTCATCACTCTCCAGTCAAACTGATGTATGTTTCATACATAACAATGACAACTATCTTGTATTTTACATGTAAAACTAGAGGTTAGACAAGGTCATACAGGTTAACAGCTGTATTGTGCATCAGATGCTGCATGGAGGATTTCTGAGGTCTAATGCTATAGAATTAATCCAGTTGCAATTTCCCGCCATTGACCATGGAATAGTCAAACACCTGAAAATGTTCTGACAAATTGATCTTGTGAATGTTGTTGTCTTTAGAGTTATCTACCTTTAGTATTGTGTTTCTTTCATGGGGTACAAAAACACAACCAAAGCCAAAAATATAAACATCCATTTGTTTTGTCAGTGTTTAGTCTTAGAGTAGGAGAATTCACAAGTACAAAAAATATACATTTTTATTGCTTTCAATGAAATAAAAACAAAAGTAGTATTTTTTCATGGATTATTTTACATGAAAACAGATTTGGAGTTAGCTTGAGTAAAAACAACAAACATCCCCTCATAAAGTTTTATACTAGGGAATTATAGTATCCCGGTACTTAATTTTCAAGATAACATCACAATTAGGTTGAAATAAGGCTGGAATTCCAATACAGTGGAACCCATGATACAATGAGTTCAACACAATGAGCACATTGTCGAATTATTCTTGTAGTGATGGCTTTTTCAACAACTATAGATGAATGGATTCAAAATGTGCAGCAATATGAAATACTCATTGTTCTAAATCGTAGTGTTTTTAGTGGTCAAGACATCTTTTATGAGTACAAAGGCAATCATTTAGGCCATGCACATTTGATTTATTGGTACTCAGGCCCTCTCTCATATAGTTCCCTCCTGATTTTAAATGAGATGGACTGAGAACCAATTAGTTAACTTTTTATGGCCTTACAAAGAGAGAATTTAATTTTTTTTTATTCTATTTCAATATTCACACCATAGGAATATTTCAGTATTGAAAAAGTAGAAGTAGAACAATTTGATATGTCCAGGTTTTGCATCATTTAATATTTTGACTGTTAACATGCTATCCTTTCAGACTTGCCATTTTTCTACCTCATTAGAATTTGTTACACCTGTTTCATTTATATTTTGCTGGTATTTTTGTGATCCTTCACAGTCATGGCCTTCACATAAACACCTGTATTGCAACTTAAACACCAAAATCTAATTACTTCTTATAGTAACCCTATGCAATGTCAATATGTAGAGCAATTGAACCAGAATCTAAACTGTGTTTTATACCTGGTGTAGTCTGTTCAAATGTTTTATCATCTACAAAAAGACATATGTTTCTGAAGGTTCATTGGTTTGAATTAACTCCAGAGGTTGCTGCTAACCAAAATCAGCATGTTTTGTATTGGTAATAGACTCTTTTGTTATGAGTCTCAGACTACTGATGGTCTCATAACGCAGTGCATAAACAGAGTTAATAACAACCGGCCATCTGTCTGAGGCAGTGCCAATGGGCAAGGCTAATATTTTCAAAAATGCTCAAAGACATATAGCAAATATAATGAGACAGGCTATGATTAGGAGTGAGTTTCAAACCCTGACATACTATAGGATTTTTCGACCAATAGTGGTCAATGTATAGTTAAGACTAACATTACATTGTTGCATCATGTATTCATAGTATTCCAACTGAACCATAATATCTTTGTAGCTTGTGATTTGTAATTGCACTTAGTTTGAGTCAAGAAGATTTTGATAAAATCTTTTTTTAATTGAGTGAATCATGAACAGTACTGTTTCAACAGTATTTTGGTAACTGTTTATTTTTGTTTTCTGCTGGTGGAATAAACAAATTGTTGCAGTCTAATTGTTTAAGTTTGTTTATAGGTAAAGTCTGATTATTTTTGTAAGAAACTGATAAAACTTGTAAATTGTTATTGATTTTCATCAATTTTACTATGCATTTTAAAGTAGACAGGTTGGCTGCATGCTAGGTGTCCTTCACAACAAAACTGTTTTGCAGACATATGGTACAAGACCACAAAACATGGCACTGAAGCAAATTCATTTGTTTAGCTGATTGTTTTGAAATTTATTCAGACTGTATTACCCCTATGCCATTACTTCAAACCCTCCATAATGGAGCTCATTAGGGTCATATCAAAAGAAAATGATACATTGACAACTGTCAAATAATAGAATGGGTCCTGTTTTGTCATTTTGAGATAATAGGATGGTTCTTGTTGTATCATTTTAGGTAATAGGATGGTTCTTGTTGTATCATTATGGTTCTTGTTGTATCATTTTAGATAATAGGATGGTTCTTGTTGTATCATTTTAGATAATAGGATGGTTCCTGTTGTATCATTTTAGATAATAGGATGGTTCTTGTTGTATCATTTTAGATAATAAGATGGGTAATATTGTATCATATTTTTAAAGGGATGGGTCCTGTTATTTCATTTTCTTTTGATATTTAAACTTTATATGTCTCGAGAGGTTTTGACATAAAGTCAGTCGGTGTGTTTTAATTATGGCAGATATATCTTTGTATTGCAATGCATTGCAGCATTTTACATCTTTTGTACCTAGTTTATGTAAGCCCTTACAGGTGTTTTTGATTACATGACTACTCGATTACCTTTTTTAACTCATCTTTTGATTTGTACATGCACAAGTGTGAAATAAAGTTATTGAATACATAAGCAAAAACTTATGATAACTTGAAACCAGACTTACATATCTAGACTTAATTATCAGTTTCAACAAGGAATTGTCCAGTTGTATAATTTTATAGACTGCTTTGCAAAAAAAAAGCTTTAGAAATTCTATTTATCTAAATGAATAATTGTTATTTTCACATTCAGTGACTATATAATTATATTAGAATGTTTCCCAGACGATAGCAAAGTTACATCACTGTCTTATCTTAATACTTCATCAAACTTTCAGTTTAATGTGCTAAATTTTGATCACCTTTCCTCCTCGACACATCTGTAAGATAAGCCTATGTAATCATACAAAGTTTGTCTCATGCAGTGCATCGATTAGCATGTGCATGCACCTGCAGATGTGCATCAAATGTTTTGGTGTGTTTTAAAAGTCTTTTTTATTGAGAAATTAGATTTGAAATTTAGTTTTGATCTGTAAAAGCAATTAGATGCTTCCTGTATTTTAGCATATTTTTTAGACACCTGTGAAGAAGTTACAGTTGATACAGTTTAATATCTAATAATAAAACAATAAATGTATCTAATATAGAGAGGATTGGTTATAATAATGAAATCTGTCTGTAAATAAGCTCCATGATATTTTCAATATATATGCTAAATTGGTCGAGAAATCAATTTTAGAATGTCAATTGTAGACTGTCTTTCTGGCAAAATCTTAAATTATTTAATAAATTCTATGATATTCTGTAAACAAAGCTAGGACCTTTAGTGTATCTTTGAAGGTGTATTTTTTAGACAACTCTTTATGTTATGGAAGATCTTGAATACAGAGATGCTTACTCCTTATGAGTGGGAAGGAAAACTCCATGACAGCCCTTTTTTTTCACAATCTTACTCCGAGCACTGCTTTCTTCCTTTTGGATCCATTTGAAGAGTTTGAAATCTGTTACTATAACAAGTTACAAATATTGTCAGTAATCTGAATTTTACAAAATTGTCCTAAAATTCCAACAATTCTTGGTAGTCAACTTAATATCTTGCTTAAATCATTTTTCAGTCATCACTGATTAATCATTGGCCAACTGGAACTGAACACACATTTGAGCTCACTTTGTGTCATGTTGCGTGGATGGCAACTCAGAAAGTTTGTGAGTTTGGTCCAGATTTGAAATTCAATATGGTTGCCAGGGCAATTAATACCTTTCCATTGGCCAAATTTAAACATGTTACATTTGGTGAATTGATGGGTTGGATAAATTCATTGGATGGTAGTGTACCACGAGAAAAAAACATGACAACTACTGCATAGCCAGATGAGCAATTCAGACTGACATATGTACCTCTGGTTTTGTATATTTTATGCTGTTTTGTTATTTTGGTTGTATTTGCACAATTCCATGTTGCATTTTTGTCTATATGCTGTGAGATACTATTTGGCAGTATTTTGGCTGTCGTAATAAAAACATGTCTGACTGGTGACATGCAGCTGAGTAATAAATTAATGGTAGCTTGCTTTGTGTAGAAACAGTTTTATATTAGATCATGCATGATATTCAGACGGAATTAAGAAGTGAAGAAAAATACCAGGGATCTCAAAAGACTAAAAATATAATTTTATGTTTAAAGTTAGAATCTAAAGAACAATTACACAGGGTTTAATAGATGTAAAGATTAAAGTGCCATGTTTTTAACTTAGTGCGGAAGAAGAAAAAAGACATAAAGATGAAATTTGCAAGCATGACTTTATCATTCAATCTTTGCACCCTCCCATATGCTCTGCTATTAGATTGCAATTTTTTGACATTTGAAATCTCAATGAATTATTTGCACACTGCATCAGCCTTGTCTTCTATCACAAATATTTATGCTCTTATAAATTATTTTAAAATGCATTTTTTTTAAAGTTAAATGTAAGGTACTTTTTTTTATATCTTGCAAGCAAGGAAAGTATGAACAGATGTGGAAGCAAAACAAATATTAAAGAAAACTCGCAAACAGCATAAATGAACAATATGAATGTATATTCATGTATCTAATTCTAACCCTGCTGGGTTCCTACCATAGACCTTTATATTTAAATTGCAATATTTGGGGAGATGGGCAAGGCATATTGACTGCATTTATAGACAACTTAAATATTGAGAAAGAGTTATAGATGATACAGAAAAAAAGGACAAATATTATCTCAGATGATATAATTATCAATTATCAAGGGAGACAACCATTCCCAATAAAACAATATAAATTCATACATGATAGAACATTAAAGTAATCATTATGCAGTATCACTGCTCTTTCAAAACATTGGTATTCTGTGTCTGTAGCATTAACAAGTTGTAAACAATTCCCATATTTCAAGTTGGTTCATAAGCCAATAGAGAACATACCACAACATAATGATGGCCTCAGTCATACCCAACAAAACCATGCAAGTCATTACTTCTACTGAAGTCACATGTAATTTGGTACTTCACCCATCAATTATTCCCCCACAACATTCTGTACGTCACATCTATCATATATTTGTCACATTTACATACATGTAAATAATCATTGTAACACTGTTTATGTAATTACGTATTCACAATTAATTACATTTATTTTATGTAATTACTCATTCCACATTAATGACATTTATTTTTATATGTACGAAAATCTTATTTCACCAATCCCTCATCTTCAATTATAACCTATTTATTTAAATGCACATTTATACCCATATACATTAGGGTTGAAGGCATACATGAATAATAACAAAACCATAATAAAACAAAACAAAGATTACAAAATGAAAAATCATGCAGTTGTCGAGTCCACTCTCCTCAGCGCAAAAGACCTTGTAACGAATGAAGCAGTATACTGCACGATTTGTGGACATTATAAACAATAACTATTATAGTCAATATATCATCACCTTGGTCATATTTTAATCCCTATTCCTGAATAAATTTTAAAAATTGCTACCATCTGTTTCTGAAACAGATGAAGGCAATTTTCCAAATTGGTTAAACAATTGCTGAACCAATCTTACAGTTTTACAACTCAGTTGTTGCTATCAAACTGTAAAATTGGTTCAACAATTTGAAAAGTTGATACTCACCTCTGGATATCTTCTAAAACTTAATTGTAGATGTACTAAAGAAAACTGCCTTTGTAATGCATAATTTTTTTTCTTAGGATAGGGAAATTCTTAATTTTACTTTTGGAAATATTTCTCAGTCTTTTTTATAATCTTTGATATGAACACAAATNTATTGGCAGTCAAATTGATATTGATGTCACATATATAGAAAATATAAATTTTCATACAGAAAAACCTAAATTTACAAAGTATGTGAAAGAACTACTTGAAGAAGACTATAAGACATTATTTTTAAAAAAATTAAATTCTCTCACAGAAAGTAATAAATTGTTTCTTTATAGTAAATTTAAGAAAAAATATGAAATTGAACCATATTTGGAAAATATAAAAAAAATTTGAAAATAGAAAATATCTAACAAAATTAAGAGTCAGCGATCATATTTTAGAAATTGAAAGGGGAAGGTACAAAAATATTAAACGAGAAAACAGAAAATGCAAGAACTGCAATTCCAACACCATTGATGATGAAGAACATTTCTTATTTTCATGTAATAATAACACAAAACTGAGAGAAAACTATCTACAGGAAATAAAACGTTTAATACCAAATATTGAAAGTAAACCAGATAATCTATATGTATGTTTAAATTGTGCACAAATCGTGCAGTATACTGCTTCATTCGTTACAAGGTCTTTTGCGCTGAGGAGAGTGGACTCAACAACTGCATGATTTTTCATTTTGTAATCTTTTTGTTTTATTATGGTTTTGTTATTATTCATGTATGCCTTCAACCCTAATGTATATGGGTATAAATGTGCATTTAAATAAATAAATAAATAAATTAAAGTAATCATTATGCAGTATCACTGCTATTCCAAAACATTGGTATTCTGTGTCTTAGCATTAACAAGTTGTAAACGATTCCCATATTTCAAGTTGGTTCATAAGCCAATAGAGAACATACCACAACATGATGATGGCCTCAGTCATACCCAACAAAACCATGCAAGTCATTACTTCTACTGAAGTCACATGTAATTTGGTACTTCACCCATCAATTATTCCCCCACAACATTCTGTACGTCACATCTATCATATATTTGTCACATTTACATACATGTAAATAATCATTGTAACACTGTTTATGTAATTACATATTCACAATTAATTACATTTATTTTATGTAATTACTCATTCCACATTAATGACATTTATTTTTATATGTACAAAAATCTTATTTCACCAGTCCCTCATCTTCATTTATAACCAATAACTATTATAGTCAATATATCATCACCTTGGTCATATTTTAATTCCTATTCCTTAATAAATTTAAAAAATTGCTACCATCTGTTTCTGAAACTGATGAAGGCAATTTTCCAAATTGGTTAATCAATTGCTGAACCAATCTTACAGTTTTACAACTCAGTTGTTGCTATCCAACTGTAAAATTGGTTCAACAATTTGAAAAGTTGATACTCACCTCTGGATATCTTCTAAAATTTAATTGTAGATGTACTAAAGAAAACTGCCTTTGTAATGCATAATTTTTTTCTTAGGATAGGGAAATTCTTAATTTTACTTTTGGAAATATTTCTCAATCTTTTTTTATAATCTTTGATATGAACACAAATGTAATCTTATAATGCCATTTCTAGCACATTTTTATATTTTTGTATCTATGTTTTTTATCATGAATATGAAAAAGAAAAGAAATGGGGTAAATGTCAAGGAGACAACATCCCATATCCAGGTTAAAACGACCATTTTGGGGAGGAAAAAACGAAAGTACTAAATTATTTAGGGGAAATAATTATATTACATTTATGATGTTTATGATCTCCCTTGTTATTTTTTTTCATTTTTCCATTTTTATAGAAAATTAATGAAAATGAATAACCACTATATTTTAAAATATACCAAAGATCCAAAAAAAATATTGGAAATAGAAATTATATATTTAGCATTTTCAACCTTTTGTTCGCAGTTCTTGAAAAATAAATTGCCCAATATAATAAACTATTTATATAACTTCAAATAACTCAATCTGTACTCACACACTACAGTCTTGCACCTAAGGCAGAGTTCTAGAAATAGCTCCTATGGAAAACTAATGATAACAGAGCTTAATTTCAGCCCTGTTTTGTGTGTTAGGTGTAAGACTGACCAAGCATAGAGAAAGAAGATTTCCTGTGGTAAGAATCATCTTTTTCATATTGTTAAACCAATTTTATAGTAGGATAGCAATTACCTGAATGTAGAACTGTAAGATTGGTTCAGCAATTGTTTAACCAATTTGGAAAATTGCTTTCATCTGTTTAAGAAACAGATGGTAGCAATTTTTAAAATTGATTAAGGAATAGGAACTGAAATATAACCAAGGTCATGAAATATCGACAATAAGATGAAAAACAAAAAACAAACAACAACAATAAAAACTTGAATGAAATAATTTTCGTTAAAAAACAAATGAAAGACTTGTTTCATTATTGCAAACTGTATTATAGGATCTTATACTTGAAGAAACTAACAGAACTGGTCTTCAGGAATTTATGTCCAAAAAAGGGGAGTCATATCCTATAATAAGAGTACAGTTAAAGAGGTGGGCTTACAAAAAATATAATTCATATCCTGAAATGTATCCTGTTTGTACCGATTTGAAGCACAAAAATGTTACCAAGTACATGTTTCTGTTTATAACTTGTTGATTTACAAGTTGTCATTGTACATATCCATAAAAGGATATCCTATATACAGCTACATATCAATCTAAAGGTAGTTAAAAAAAAAAAATCAGTTTTAACTGTTGAAAAGTAAGTGAGAACTGAACCGTCAATCCAAAACAAATAATTCAAGGACAATGGCAACATCGGAAACAAAAAAGAAACAGAGACACAACATGAGTACGGCACAGAAAAGAAAAATGTAGATATGCACACACAAAGATGAAAAACACGGACCCAATAAAAAAACCAGGGGTGAGATCAGGTGCACCAGTAGAGTAAGCATCTCCTGCTTCTTATAAAAAATGGTCTATTACCAGACTCTTGGGAGTGGGATCCCTTGACAACTGGTCTTCGAAATAGGGGTAATAATTAGTTACTGAAAAGAATAATCTAAAGCCATTGTCCATGAGGTGAAAAGACATACCAAGTGGAAACCACCGGAAAAGAGAGAAATATGAAAGAAGAGGGTTTTCTTAGATTCTTTTCCTTTAAAAAATCGAAATTTTCGTAAATGAAACAATACTGTTGGCTAGATTGAATTTGGCTTTTATTGTATAGATGGTATTTACAGGGATTTGTTTAGGGCAAGCAAAATTTGAAATTCAATGAACTCTTTTCATAATCTGAAAATCCTGTCTTGAAATAAATACAACATATTACTGTTAGGACTACTTTTATGCCATTAATAACAAAATCTTGTTTTCTTCCAAAATCAAACAACTTTTTGTTCCCCAAGGAGCCTGTAATATTCCTTGTACACAATGGCAAAATAACAAAAATAGTTAAATTTGACTCGGAACATTTTTCTTTCAAAGTAAAGATATACAGATTCCAGACATGATACCTCCTCTTAATGGCCTATTCTTAGCAAAAAAGGTTTAAATGAACATATATAAGATAGCTAACTTGTGTCTCAATCGATAGATTAATTGTCTTGCACAGAAATTTGATCTAATTCTTTCTAATAAGGTCTGAAACATAGACCCCCGAGGGGACATAAACAATATTATATAAGGTCTGGTGATCTGGTAAGAAATACTTAAGACTTTGCATGCTGTAAAATTGTTTTAATCTAACAGCATTTTTGTTCAGTTGTATTAGAGCCGTTTTAAAAGCATGGAACGTTAGATTCACTTTGATACACAAACAGGATTATTTTACAACTATGAATAAAGTTGATGTATAACAAGGTTAAATCACATTGAAATATTTTCTTTCTATTTTTATCATGACATTACTGAGAGGTATTGTACAAACACTGTCATCCATAACTATGTTATGGTACTTTTGTACTGATAGGACAAGTTTATACTGCCAGTTAGTTCCCACAGAGGAATCATTATACCAGATGTAGTATTGTGAGCCACATCATTTGTGATAAACACGAAAAACATTTCCAACCAAAGCACAACACATATTTATGTTTTGTTTAATGCTGTCATGCATTTCTGTACATCTTGGATTGGCTCTATAGTCCAGAGTTTCAAATCTGAACATTGAGTCTCACACTGACAACAATCCTGCATAATTGTCAACTAATTTGAGTGACACCTTTTTTTCCCTAGCTGTTTTTCTGGGTGTCGGCCATTTTTGAGTGACATTGTATTTCTTTTGGTATTGTTCTGGATGTTTTTATTTCCTGCTGTAGTTGTAATTCTATATATCTATAATGGTCGATCTTTACTTCAAGCCAACAATTATCCCAAATTGAAGCGATTTTGAATGATAAAACTGGTCACTCTAATCATAATGCCATTGATTTTAATCAAGCTGACGTCTCCGAGGATCAAGAATACCATGTCCATATTGACAGTTTTACATTGTATGTATAAAATTATTGTGGACGCAATTGAAAAAATTGATTGTGGTAATATTGTTAGTTTGGACCCGTCAATTACATTTAGGATCCCGAGATTGATTATTTATTGTATTGGAGAAAGTAGTATTTACACTGTCAAATATATATGATACTTGATTTATTTCTCATGAGACTTGAATATTTTACATTCTGTTGACTTGGCCTTGGCACGGCTTCCTTGGCAGTTTTTGAAAAAACACATTTAACTTGATTTAGTGAAATCAGGTATAGTATATTGTAGGTTTATTTTACCTACTGGGTCTATTTTGACTATGTTTCACACTGAATTTAGGTTTGAGTAAGTGAAAGATCACTTTTTTAGCTCACCTCATGAAGTGAGGGGGGCTTATGTGATACCCCTAGCGTCCACGTCCAGTTAGGAAAAATGGTTAAGGTCCATTCCTGCTTACTGACATGCCCCACATCAACCATATTGGTATGCCTGATGCATTTTGGGATGACCACTTGAATGCATGCTTCGGATGCTGTCTCTGACCTACATTTTACGCATTTGCGACTTGGTTAGGTAGAATGGTAAAAGTCCATTCCTGCTTACTGACATGGCCCACCTCAACCATAATGTTATGTATGATGCATTTTGGGAAGACAACAACAATGCATGCTTCGGATGCTGTCTCTGACCTACATTTTACGCATGAGCGACTTGGTTAGGTAGAATGGTTAAAGTTCATTCCTGCTTACTGACATGGCCCATCTCAACCATACTGGTATGTGTGATGCATTTTTGGATGACAACAACAATGCATGCTTGGATGCTATCTCTGACCTACATTTTACGCATGAGTGACTTGGTTAGGTAGAATGGTTAAAGTCCATTCCCGCTTACTGACAAGTCCCATGTCAACCATAATGTTATGTATGATGCATTTTGGGATGATAACAATGCATGCTTCAGATGCTGTCTCTGACCTACATTTTAAGCATGAGCGACTTGGTTAGGTGGATGGTTTAAGTCCATTCCTGCTTACTGATATGCCCCACAGCAACCATATTTGTATGTATGATGCATTTTGGGATGACAACAACAATGCATGCTTTGGATGCTGTCTCTGACCTACATTTATGCATGAGCGACTTGGTTAGGTAGAATGATTACAGTCCATTCCGGCTTACTGACATGGCCCACCTCAACCATACTGTGATGTATGATGCATTTTGGGATGACAACAACAATGCATGCTTCAGATGCTGTCTCTGACCTACATTTTACGCATGAGCGACTTGGTTAGGTAGAATTGTCAAAGTCCATTCCCGCTTACTGATATGCCCCACATCAACCATATTTGTATGTATGATGCATTTTGTAATGACTTCTACAATGCATGCTTCAGCTGCTGTCTTTTACCAATATTTTATGCATGAGTGACTTAGTTAGGTACAATGGTTAAAGTTCATTCCCGCTTACTGACATGACCCACATGAACCATATTGGTAAGAATGATGCATTTTGGGATGACAAATGCAATTAATGCTTTGAGTGCAGTCGGATTATGAATAAATCTGTTAGCAAAATGATTATAGTCAATTCCTGTTAACTGACATGTTTTATTGGTGACATTGCTGTCCAACGAGGTGAGCTTTGCAGGCTGTGCCTGCTTTCTATGTTTTAGACTTACTCTTTTTGATAAACTTGCTACTCTATATGTGATTATTGCTTGAATAATCAGTTACATATCCCAAAAATGTTTTGTTGAAGGAGACTTATGCAAAAGTATGTATATAAACTCTCAAAATATTTGGAATCTTAATTCTTTCTTAATTCAAAAAGTAAAGACCCTGATGTGTCTGATGGTTTCAGAACTGAATTCTCCCTTTAAATCAAAGCACTGCTATTTTAACCCTCCAAATACCCCCTCCTTTTATATAACAGTAATTTTCTCCTAGCATTATTTTATTGGTGTTATAAAGAGATGTTTCTATTAAAATCAGCCTGTTTTATTGATGGTCTACTTAAATCTAATTATATTTTCTGTACTTCAGGTTAATAGTCCAATTATATAGTGTTATGATGAATTGTAGTACTATATTCATTAAATGTGGCAAATCAGAGTAATATAAAAGACATTAATAAGGATCAAAACACAACCTTTAAAAACTCCTGCCTTCAAACTTTCTTGCCTCATTTGTGATCAACAACCATGTGAAGTTTACTATATCCTTTATTGTTTTGTTTATTTACTAGTGCTGCTAAAAATATGGATTTAAGATAAAGCAGAAACTTATAGATGTAAAAATATCACAAAACAACAAAAATCAAACTAATGAACTAAAAAAAAATATGAACAATTTTGGGGCCATTTAGGGCTTGCTATATGGTGTGAGGTTCCTCACTGTGTTGAAGACCGTACGTTGAGTTGTTTTAACCTAGATATGGGATGCTGTCTCCTTGACATTTACCCCATTTCCTTTCTTTTTCATAGTTAGTAAGCATAACAATATACAAATGTTCAGTGGAACTTCGATGGCTCGAACACACAAGGGACCAATGAAAACAGTTCTAGCCAAAGAGATGTTCCAGATATTGAGGCTGAACTGTTTTTAAGCTAGAACAAAGGGACCAGATTATGGGTTCAAAACATCCATGGTGTTTGAATTATTGCAGTTCGTGTCATCGAAGTTCCACTGTATAATTGTTTTTCATGTATATTTTGTGTTCATAGAAATACCAAGATAATTACAAGACAAAAATGAGAACCCAGATCATTACCAGGAAATGGGACCATGATCACTACAAGATAAAAAAAATTGGTACCACGATCATTACAAGGGAAAAAAATGGTACCATAATCACTAGAAGGACAAACATTGCCAATACGAAGATCACTACTAGGACAAAAATTGACACCGTGCAATATCAATAAAAAAGAACAAAAATTGGTACTATGGTCACTACATAGACAAAAATTGGTACCTAGATCAATACAAGGACAAAAATTGGTACCAAAATCACTAAAAAACAAAAATGGGTTACATGATCACTATAAGGAAAAAAGTTAGTACCAAGTTCATTACAAGAACAAAAACTGGTACCAAGATCATTTAAGGGACAAATTGAAATAGGGACCAAAGGTACAAAGATCACTACAAGTACAAAAATTGGTACCATTATCACTACATGAAATTTGGAACCATGATCACTACAAGAACAAAAAATGGTACCAAGATCATTTCAAGGACAAAAATTACTATACTTAGTTCACTAGAGGAACCAAAATCAATACATGGATCTTTACAAGTACAAAAAATCTTTTATGTTATTCTCCATTATAAACAAATTGTGATTATAATGATCTAACTCCATCCATAAAGACTGTACTAATAAACCTTTTCACATTACTTGTGATTCTGGTAAAAGATATTTTGATGAAATCAGTGCATACATCGATGCTTCCTTACATGTAATTCTGTTCAGATGGATAGAAAATACTTAATGAGTTCTGATTCTTTATCAAAATTGTTACATTTATCTTCATATTCGTTTTCATGTAATGATGAATTATACTCGTTACCAAATCTTGGCAGTAATTTACCTAATATAGATCTCCGCAATACTTCAAAGATCACTCCTAATAAATAGCGTTTACAGATTGAATGTCAATCGCTTCTATTTCTTTTGATTAAAAAGGGGAGATAACACCCTTTCCTTTCATCAAAGGCATGAATTCCAGCAAAATTGCTTATTTTTTTCTCCAAAAAATGATTTTAATCTAAAGGACTTTCAAAACAAATTACCACAATGACTGTCAATAAAGATTTTAATACATCTTTATTCTGTAAACTAACAGGAACATGAAAGTAAAAATCTATATTGTAATCAGTCCTTAGAGTTCTTTGTAAATTTGTTTTGTAATTTGTACTGTCATCAAAGATAAATTTATAGTTTAATTGTAAATACTTCTGATAAAAAGTGCCATTTAGGATAGATGTGATCCATTTACAATGCTTTGAATACACATCTTGTTCTATTGTTGTCAAAGAATAGGTCAAATTTCTGTGGAATCATGACACTACTTCATGCTAATGGTCTGTAAACTAAATACTTGCTGAAATGATCATGAAAAATTGCTTGCTTAGAACTCTATTTTAGCAATCAGCTTGATTTCGAATATCCAAAAGTAATTTTTGTCACTTATCTGCCATACTGATCGAATACAATGAAGTGACCCATAATGTAGCCTAACTCCATACTGTTGGTTTATAAAAGAAACACTGTCTTTCTGTGACAATGAAGGAAATCTTGACAACTTTAATGCTGACTTTTACTTCCAGCTATCATTGATGTCATTCATCTGTCAACAACAGAGTTTAGCTGTTGCACCCATGACTGAGGAGGGATTGTGTATTGTTTCAACCTTGTCTGTCTGTACCATAAAAACACATCTTTTGATGTTTTTCAAAAACTTTGCAACCAAATTTCAACAACATCAAACAAATCAAATACCATTATAAGTAGATGTACACACATCTTTTGCAGTATTTAAAATGGCCACCATTGCCATGGAAACTGAAAAAAAAGGAGGAAAATGTAAAGTGTTTCAAATTGGTTGAAACTTTAGAGGAATGTTGCCCATAGAAATGATTTTGGGCTCAGAATTTTCAAAATTGCTGCTGCTTCCATGGAAAATGAAAAAGAGATGGGAAAGTAAAAGTGCCTTAAATTGGATGAAACCCTACAGAAAGGTTGCCTAGCACCCATAAATATGATTTTTGGGTTCAAAATTTTCAAAGTTGCCACCATTGCTATGGAAACTGAAAAAAGGCAGGAAAATTAAAAGTGCCTCAAATTGATGAAACTTTACAGACAGGTTGCCTAGCATCCATAAAAATGATTTGTTGCTCAGAATTTTTAAAATGGCCATTTTTTGCTTTGGAGTCTCAACATGTGTTCAGCGGAGGCATCATCATGTACCATACAAACACAAATATATGTGTCTTGTAGACTCAAATATATATGTCTTAGAGACACAAATATCATTGCTAAGAAATCACTCTTTGATTTAACCTTCTTGGGGGCATATCAGCCTCTAGTTTTTTTTTTGTAGCTCAAAAACAAATTTATCTCAATTTATATCAACGATTCAAACCAACCTTAGAAGCAGGAATCAAGTAGACCCTTCAAAAGTAAAAAGAAAAACATAATTTGAATGAACAACTGGCTGCAATATCCACACTGGGTAACATAAGAAGACTTGAGCATGTTACAGTGTATACATTGGGTAAATTACATTGAATTTAACTTGTATAGATAATGGAACATTCTTTAAATAAAGAAGACACGATGAGTATCAAATCAATACATAGTATGACTAATAAATATTGATAAATATATTTATAAAAGATCTAAGTTTCTACATTTCCATGGAAACATTATTCCCAGTTCAAAATATGCTGCATAATTAACAAGAAGACCCTATGAGACCTCTTACCAGACAGATTTTTGAAAAAAAATAATACCTAAGTAATGCACTGTAGTAGATTTGATAAATACATATCCATTTAAAATCCAGATATTGTTGAATTGAAAATAAGAAAAATGTGTTCTCTCCTTTGGTAGTTGTTGTTTAAACATTAAATGTTTCTACTAGATTTAGATATGTTTGCTCAATATAGACCTTTATACATTGCTGCAGTTAAAAGGAATATGATGCTGTATTCTGACAATTACATATAATGTGCATCAAATACATATCAAAATCATTTTTCATGCGCTTTCGATACATATTACGTCTCACGCTTACAGGTCTTGTTTTGAGTAAAACAATAACTGTTAAAAAATATTGAAAACAGATACATTGACCTCTAAATAGGACAATTTAGCTCTAATTGCTATGCCAGGATGAGTTTTGCAATCACTTCAGGCAACTATTGTCCGTACATCTGTTGATCCCACCTCTCCTCCTCTGAAACCATCCATCGTCCTCATATCTGTTGATCGCACACTCTTCTCCTTCGAAACCATTCATCGTCCGAACATCTGTTGATCACACACTCATCTCTGAAACCATCCATCGTCCATACATCTGTTGATCACATAATCTTCTCCTCTGAAACCATCCATAGTCCGTACATATGTTGATCACACACTCTTCTCCTCTGAAACCATCCATCGTCCATACATCTGTTGATCATACCCTATTCTCCTCTGAAACCATCCATCGTCTGTACATCTGTTGATCACACATTCTTCTTGATTCTCTGCTCTTGACACCATCCATCGTCCGTACACCTGTTGATCACACACTCTTCTCCTCTGAAACCATTAGGCTAATAGGAACGAAATCTTGCATGGTCACAAGACATCGAATGGTCTATTTGGAAATCATGTTGGCAGATCTGCACCAAATTAAATTTGACCATTAGGCTAATAGGAACCATTAGGCTAATAGGAACGAAATCTTGCATGGTCACAAGACATCGAATGGTCTATTTGGAAATCATGTTGGCAGATCTGCACCAAATTAAATTTGACTACGATGTGGGAATATTGTTCAATAATGGACTCTTACATATTCAAAGATCGTCTCTGAAACTACTTGGTTAATACCAAACAAAAAGTCCTATTGAGTGGTGCCCTTTATAAGATGTCCAGCAGATCTACACTGAAATCAAGATGGCTGCCAGCAGGGAACTTAGTTTAAGGGTTGAATCACTGGAACCATAGAGATTTATTGAATATTTTTGTCTCTCATGGATCAGGTGTCAGCCTCTAATATGGAAAGCTGCTATCTGTATGTTGTTCTTGAAAGTCATTTTGGAACTAAAGCTTTTTTTTTACACCAGGGAAACTGATGTGTGAACAATTTTGTAACATTGTTTTACTGGTGATTTAAGTCAGTGTGATTTTGCCACAGACTTAGCAAATAGAGTTTCGAGATCCGGCCTATATCATTAAGTAAAGTTTCAAAAATTTAGTGGTGGCTTCAGAGTTCGTGCAGGGACTGCTATATTGTAGTGCTTTGAGAACCTTTGTAGAATAAATGGTGGCTGGTTTTGGAGGTGGTAGGGTAATGAATGCTTTTAAGTTCTGTTTTGTAAGAGGTTCTTATAAAGAGAGGATTGATCAAAGCATAAGAGAGACCTCATTATGAGACACTACTGTATAGTCCAGTTAAAAAATTGGATTTTTTAGAACTGACCAATATTAATTAAAAGATGGGTAGTATGACTAGTAATCTGTTACATCATTATTCAGTCAGTCCTTACATGTTATTATGTTATTATGCAAATAAGTTGATTTTCTCGGATTATATATAATATGCGCTTACGAGTTATACAGCGTAACCACCATTTGACTTCAAGGAGACATCCAGATATATATTGATTTAATACATAATACCTCCTTCAGAAATTTATTGTACTTTTAATTGTAATTAACTTGTCTTTGTGTCTGGGTATAGGTCATTTTAACCCATCACATTTTTTCTTGCTTTTGATTGAAGTGTCTTGTTTCCTTTGTATGAATAATTCATCTTTTTTTATTCCGTTAAATGATCAAGACTCATCTCTGGGTATTATGCAAAATATTCCAATGAAATACTGCAATGACTCCGAGAGACACAGAGCCTTGTTATGGATAATGCTGGATGTAGCTGTGAAGCCCTCTGGGAAATGAAATATCTATTTTTTCTATGGGCAGATTCTAATTATATATGGGGTATAGATATAAGGCCAGAAACTAGAATTTGTTCATAAATACATTCAGTTATTCAGTTATGAACTTTTACAATTGTTTGTTTTTTTTTTTAAACCTGAATGTGTTTGAAAGATGGCTTAATTGTATTTTTTTTTAATTTCTCGGATTTCAACATCAGCTGTTGACTGAATTTTCATAAAAATAATTAATAATTGAAACTAGATGGAGTCAGATAAGATGTGATATTGTGTATTGAACAAAAAAAAATTTTAGTCTTGAAATATTAATGGGCCATTTATCACTTGATAATACAGCCTGAAAATAATTCTATGGTAAAAAAAAAAAACATTCAATTAAAACATTAAATGATTTTAACACAAACTTAAATGCAAATGTCAAAAAAACTATGAATAAAGATAAAACAATAATCATAAAATGTCAAATACAGATCTTAAAATTTTTGTTTAACTTTACCTCACACACGAAACAAATTTGTCTGCTTTCAAAAAGATAATAGTGAGTATGACTTCCGCCAAATTGTTTAACTCATGTCCTAATGTGTTTTCTTTTTCTTTATTCTCCATACAGAAGAGAGTGAGTATATTTGTTGTTTTATGCATGTTGTAAAAGTTGCTAACAATCTTGTGTTATTCCTGAAATGGACATTTTAATTGACAAATTTTATGCAATTTTCAAATGTGATTTCGCATTAATTCATACCAAATTATTTTTTGGAATCTGTGAAAGGGAAAATAAATTAATGCAAGCAATTGTGCTTGTTTGGAATCTTTTCTGCTTCAGGGGAGTGTTCAAATTCTAATTGATCAAACGTTACATAAGAATTATATGCTTGGGCAAAAATTATTCGTATTCAAAACGGACCTGCTTTGTAATAAAGCATCTAAATTAATGGAGGACAACATAGTTGGCAATTGATGGTTTTGTTGTTTAAAACCAACAATGAAAATGTCTATTAAGAATCCAGATCTGATCAGTATTCCATTTAAGGCAGTACACAAGATTTGTTTTATGTCATATATTTATCTTATTGTAAAACAATGGCTGATGATAGATTTGTAAGTTACAAACAGAAGCTGTTTGATTAAGAAGGTGTCCTGCTTCCTAGTTAGAACATTCAAAGAATTGGTGTTGCTCAGCTTAGCTTGTAAGCTTAATATTGAAAGCAATCATTTTAAAGAAGACTTTCAATCATTTTAAGCTGTATTTTCATACACAGATTTAGTATTTTTGTAATGTTATGTCTCAGTCATTTAAATTTCCTTATGAAAAAAGCCGTTTCATGATAGCTGGAGAGTTTATATTAATTCTTGGCCAGTTGCGAATCCAGGGGGGCCCAGCCCCCCCCCTTAGGTTGGAAAATATTTAAATTTCCTAGGGTTTTTCCAAAAATTTGGTTCCGGGTCCCTTCTTACAGAAAAAATATGGGTTCCTGAATAAACTTTAAAGGATAAGGTTTTATAATGTTTTCATATTTTATATTTCCTTGCCTAGGCATGCATCCATTATCAAACCTTTTGGTGAAGGGTTATCTCAGATATTATTGGTTATGTACTTTTGTTAACATATGGTTAGAAAGTACATGTAAATTGTTGTAATTTTGAACACTGAAGGTAATGTTTTGTATGTGCAGAAATGTGACATTTTTCAGAATTTCTGCACATTTGATTGCATGATGAATATAATAAGTATTAATCATATACCATCTATAATACCCTGTCCACACTACAGTTTCTTGCGGAATTATATAGCATTCCATCTGGATTTATCGATCATTCACATATGGAAACTATGTGGAATCGTTCTGGAATCAGCTTTTGCGCCTCAGGCTAATACAGGTGACCTCAACCCAATACGACTGTACTTGGACATTATACAGGATGAAAATGAAAATATTCATTAGTACCTGCAGTACAATACATATGCATTTTAAGAAGTATGTCTGGCATTTTATATTGATTGCCCTGCTTTAATATAGCTTGGCCCGAAGGCATGGTAGCACAAAAAATGTGATTTTATTGCGGTAATGGCAAGGTAATAGTCAACAGTATTGTGGTGTCTACAGAGCATATTAGAAATCATCACGAATTAGATGGCACATCAGATTTTTGCTATATTTACTTTGGATTTTCAAGCTATGGCCAAAGGTCTAATTGAACAATTAAGCTATCAGAGGTTTTCCATGGATTTTTCATGTCGTACTGTTTCTGAATATGAAAGGGCAAAAGGGGGTCAAAATCTGTGAATCATTTACCCTAGAAAGGGTTACATTTTGTTATTTTGTACACATCTTGAGAATTTTTGTGTCGCCTGCTGTAAGCAGAGTCGACACATAGGGATTACTATCCATCGTCTTGCATCGTCATGCGTCGTCTGTCAGTTTTTGAATCCGCAACTCCTTCAAAACTACTGGTCTGATTCCAATCAAACTTTCAAGATATGTTGTTCACTTGGTGTAATTGTGCACCTGATAGTCAGAATTTTGATTTAACAGATTTTTGAGGTTCAAGGAGCCATAATTGCTCATTTGTGAGTCTGTTGGTTTTGAATCCGCAACTCCTTCAAAACTGCTAGTCCAGTTCCAACCAAACTTTCAGGATATGTTGTTCACCTGGTGTAGATGTGCACCTGATGCTTAAAATTTTGATTTTACAGATTTTGGAGGCTCGTGGAGCCAAAATTGCTCATTTGTGAGTCTGTCAGTTTTTGAATCCGCAATTCCTTTAAAACTGCTAGTCCAATACCAACCAAACTTTCAGGATATGTTTTTCATCTAGTGAAGATGTGCACCTGATACTTAGAATTTTGATTTTACATATTTAAGGGGTTCACGGAGCCAAAGTTGCTCATTTGTTGTTCTGGTTAATCAACTCCATCATAGCTATAAGTCAGATTCCAACCAAACTTGCAAGATATGTCGTTCACCTGATCTTGTTGTGCATTTGATATGCAATATTTTTATTTTACAGATTTTAGAGGTTCACTGAGCCAAAATAGCTCATTTGTTAATTTAGTTTTATAAATGTGGTATTCTTTCAAAACTATAAGTCATATTCCAACCAACCTTTCAGAATTTGTTGATCACTTTATTTAATTGTGGCCCTGATACTTAAAATCTTTATTTTACAGATTTTAGAGGTTTGCTTGGCCAAAAATCGTTCTTCTGTAGTGCAGGCGACACAAGTGTTCCATGGAACACCCATCAATTTTTTTTCGAAGTGTAGATTGAACAGCTTTGAAATATTTTTAAGATTTTTTGGGTTGAAGCATCTGATGACAGATTTGGCAGAGAAATGTTTTTTTGCTGTATCAGTATGTAAGATCCTAAGTTTTTGTAGTTGAAGACTGCCTTATCTTCTGATGACTAGATAGTCAAAACAACAGATGGTCTCACTTTGTTTCTTATTTTTTATGAATTTAATCATATCATTTTGAAGTATCTTTTTATCTCAAGATGAGTAATACATTTTTCCCTGTATTTTTAGCTCACCTGGCCAAAAAGGCCATGTGAGCTTTTGCCATCACTTTGCGTCCGTCATCCGTCCATCTGTCAACTTTTTCAAAAATCTTCTCCTCTGAACCTACCTAGCCAATGTGAACCAAACTTGGCCTGAATCATCACCAGGGTATGTAGTTTAAAAGTTTTGTTCGATTAGTCCGAGGACCAAACAACATGGCTGCTGTTACTAAAAATAGAACATAGGGGTAAATTTCAGTTTTTGGCTAATAACTCAAAAACCGTTGCAGATATTAAAGATCTGACACGGCAAAAATGATCAGCATGACAAGATCTCTCCACTGTGCAATGTTGAAGAAAATCCGAAAACCCATCTTGGAGTTATAGCCCTTTTTCCGTTAAATTTTCAAAATTTTTGCATTTTTTATTTTTTATTTCAAAAAGTGTAACAGATAGAGGTCAAGTGTAAATTGCAAAAATGTTCAGCATATCAAGATTTACCTACCCTGAAATTTTGAAGAAAATCCATACACCCTTGTAGGAGTTATTGCCCTTTTTGTCTCGCCTGCGACGAAAGTCGCTGAAGGCGAGACATAGGTATAGCAATACGGCGACGGCGGCGGCGGCGTAAACTTTTTTCTAAAACCTTCATAACTTTTCAAGGGTAACACATACAAAAATCATCTTTGGTCCACAGCACCACCAAGTGATGACCTTTCCAGCAGCATATATTTTGGATGACCTTGACCTTGTTTTCATGGTTCAATAAGCACATAAACATTGCGACATAGTTTCACATTCAAGTCCTTTTCTCAG
>MJUU01004765.1:115089-131595 GCA_002080025.1 Modiolus philippinarum | reverse complement strand
AAAGTTTGAGAAACTAAAGATCAACTGTATAGCTTACATTGTAACCTTGATTGTGGCAACTGAAAACCAGGTGAGTGATACAGGCTCCTGGGAGCCTCTGGTTTCTGTGACAGCAACAAATTTTGGCTGTTCACTAGGATTTAGATTTTTTTAATAGACATTTTCTTAATTTGAAAAAAGGCACCACTTAAGCAAGGCTACTATAATTCCAGTTTTTCAGTTAAGTTTTTGGAAAAAAAAAACTGAGTTTGTGACCAGAAATTCATTAAAATTGAGTACTTTACATTTTCTAAAGTGACCGACCAATATGGATTTCATTTCTCTTTGGTCTAATAATATTCTTGCTAAGAAAATGAAAATGATATTTAAGTCATGTGAGTAGGCTTATATTATATGAAAAGTGATATATAACCATTTAGTCAAATGAATTAATATGAAGCCAGTAAGATTTTATGGTAATTCTCTGATTAAATCAGATTAACGATTTAGAATAAGTACCATTGCCTTAATTTCTTCTAATCCATTTGGTATCTATCTTTCTTCTTCATTTATTTTAATAGTACTGATGGATTTTATTTGTACTCTATATTCAGCAGTTATATTGACTGCCATGGTCTCCGACAGACCAAAATTGATTGCTATGTCAATAAAACCCATTCTTGTGGTTAAATTTTATTTTCCTTTTCTGGAATTAAATGACAGAAGATATGTATTTCTACGTGAATTATGATGTCATAACTTATTTTTCGTATAATTATTCTTACCTTAATTTTGTTTTAAAGCTCATAATTTGTCTGATATTCAAGTGAAGACACATACGAAAATCTAGACTTTTTTAATTTCTAAAGTCTAAAAGTGATCAGGTGAAATCAGCCATTGTCTAGTTCATCCCTAATTTAAATTTTACATCTCCTTATCACTTTGATTTAAAGTGTATAAAGCCATCAAAGATTATGATTTCGTCATCTTACAATGTAAATAAATAGTAAATATGGTTTTACATAACATGACATTAGTAAAAGTTGCATCATTCAATACGTGACATCTTGCACAATTGGTGGCTTTACCTGATTTCGGGAATGGTGAGTTATGATTTACATTCTTAAAATGGTGTTAAACACCATAAAATCAGTCAGTACATGTGCTTATGTCCTGGAGTACTGTTGACGAAAGCAGAAGTTATTGTGGAAGAGTTTGTCAATTTATTTAGATACATGTATATGCAAACTCGTGATGCATGTATCGTATAGGATCAAATGATCATTTTCCTTCATAAATTTTGTTGGTTTCGGTACCAGAAATATATATATAAATCCAAGATGGCCACTACTTCAGAGCATTAAAAAAAAACATGAGGAATAAGTTTGTGACTCTAGAATGCTGAAAATGGCTGTCAAATTCATGTTGTAATATAAGTTAACTATAATATATAATATTATATTGTGATGTCGTCTGCTGGGGTTCTACATTCAAAATACATGAATATGTAGATTAGATCATGCCATTATTGACCAATAAATCAACATTTTGATTGAGACAAAAGAAAGTTTTTTCTAAGAATTGAACCATATTTGATAAGATCCAATGTTTACTTTGCCCATATTTTTCTGCATAGGAATAAAGGATAAGATCAAAAGTAAAGACATGTGGGGATGTCTATGAGCTATGAAATGACAGTTTAAAACCAATTAAGAAGTAGATTTTTTCAGTGATTTTATATTTTCAAAACAGATTGATATTTGGATAAGAATTCATTAAAAGACTTTATCTGAACTGTCAGTGATAATTCCCAGTGGGTTACTAACGCTTGTGGTTACTAAGGACCAATGAGATGATCTGTCTAGGACAAAAGCTATACAACATATGCCGTAATTTGTAGATAAAAACATTGAAATAACACTGATCACTAGTAGCACTGTTGTGGGTCAGAGAAATCAGAAATTAACCACTTGACTTTGGAGATAATCCTGGCTTCTTTCAGTTAATACATTTAATGCTTCATTGGAGAAAAAAAATTCTATAAATAAAAAGTGTTGCATCTGGTACCTTCATTACAGTCATACTGATTAATTTGGCTGGAAGTTTTGATGTACTATAGTCTGAGAGATACTGACACAAAACCACTGTTTATTGTTATAGGACCACTCCATCACTTTGTATATACTAAGTATACCTACATACCACATGGATATATATATATGTAGTGTTTCTGGATATGTTCTGCATATTTTATAAACAAAATAAACAGAAGAAGATGTTTTGGACAATAAGATTTTATTCCATAGTCCTAGTTTTATTGGCAGTACTTGTTTTTATTTGTCACTAAAGTTGCCAGAATTCTTCAGATATTCAATATTTTGAAACCATTAATTAAGAAACAGTTTTATGTTTTGCACATCTGACAGTTTTATCCAATAGACAGTGTTTTTTTATTTGTTTGCAGTTAATACCAATTATTCTAATTTAGCCGAGTGAAGTATTTTTATGATATAATTTTCTATGCACTACATGCACTTGAGGACATTTGGCCCCTCTTTGTGAATATCCCAATTACATCCAACAATGGATTATTTTTTTAGTCATTCAGAACTCTTTAGGATTTTACAGTTATTGGGCTAATTAAACAAAGTGAACTTTTTGTCGCGTGTTTGTAAAAACATCCATCATAAGGGTATAATGTTGGATGATTAATCAGTGACATAACAAATAACCGTCCTGGAATCAAAGTCTCCAATATTTGATAGAATTTTTTACCGGGATGTCCTAATCAATCTGTATATATTCAGTGTATTTATTGACATACTGTAAACAGTAGCATTATTGATAAAGGAACTGCATATATTTACACCTACAGAGAAGGCCTCCACTGTTTAGGAAATTAATCTAGGGACTTGGGAGAATAATTAAAGGAAGAAAAACTGGTCATACAGTGTATCAAGTTATATATCATCAGTCTTTCCAGCATCCATAAGTGTCTGTGTGGAGAAAAAATCAAGGAAACACGAAATAGATATAACTGTTTTATATTTTTGAGTATTATACTTTAATACCTAATTTTCACTTCAAAGAACGTAATTACTTGTGATTGATGATACAGGTGTAAATCCAGGTGATATGAAAATCTGACAAGAATATGGAAACATTTATTGCTTAGTAAATAATCTGGTGTGGAAAAAAATATTTAACAATTTTTTTTGTCAAAGGAATTAAATTAATCGCGAGAAATCAATTAGAAAAAGGATACAGATGCGTTTTTTTATCTGGAATAATTCATCAGTTTTTAGCATAAATATTACAACAGGAACATAATGGTACACGTTGGTCAATATTTTTATCATAAATGAATCAATAACTAATCGTTAAATACCTGTATAACACTTGTGAGGTACTCAGGACTAAAATCGGAAAAAATATGCAGGAGAAAGCGGAATATGAATCTTTATGTGACTACAACGATAACGACAGCTATATGGTTCGTATTTCAATTTTTTTCTCTTTTTTTTTATATGCCAGTTCCACTGACTCTCTTTATGGAGCAAAGTTTATTTTAACCAAAATGTACCTGTTTTTTTATTTAATCAAAAGTCCTGTATGATTAATACCACTTTCAATGTAAATAGTAAGCATGCTTTGATCACTTATGTAAAAGTCAAAAATACTTATCCATGTTTTCGAACTTATTATATACCTCTTAATCAATTCAAGTAGAAAACTTTTTTAAAAAATGTCTGGTTAACAGAAAAATTGTATTAATCAGAGACCTGCCAGTTTACAATCTATTTTTGAATTTAGAATTGTCAGAGAAGATAGTTTCTATCAGTTTCAGTGGTACTTATTTATAATTTTAATAGTATCATTGGTATTTTTATGAAAAAATAATAATGTTGACTGAAAATCAAAAGGATTAAGTAACATTTTTTATCAAGGATTGGCAGTAGAAATACATACTTAGTAGATATTTGATAGAAGTTTTAGTATTCATAGAATAACCAAGGTTCAGCTGTGCCAGTAATTTGTAAAAATTAGGATATGATCTCACTGTAGAAATCTAGAGTCATGTTAGCACCACAGGACGTTCTGTATATTCAAAGGAATCAAGTCTTTCATCTTGTATTTTATAGATATTTTCCTTCTAGAATGACTTCTAGCTGATTACAACTACAAATTATATGCCAAACTATAGTTTAATGACAACCCTACTCATCAAACAATCTATTTCTGATATGCTAAAAATATACACTAAGAAGATACTATAAAAAAATTGTGATGAAATGAAACCTGTTTCCTAAAGTACTGGAACTGACTTCTTCATGTTGACAGTAAATCTGAAAGAAATACAGGAATTAGTAGGGTTTATTCATCTTTTGAAGTACAAACGCAATAAGTTGTCTTGATACAATAACATAACCCCCTAAATCCACGGACTGAGGGTTACTTATCATATCTAAGAAATGTCCAGCAGCTGCCTTCAATTACTTTCAATCTCCCTGTTACATGAAAATGGAAATTATTTTCAAACCAAGGTGATGTAGAACTAAGAGCCTGTACAACCAAATGCTTGGTTCTCTCCACAAGCAAATTAGTGCCGAGTTCACTCCACACCTGTAAGTCTGATTGCAGGGTACACTCTTCAGGACGCTGTACATTTTACTACAGGGTACACTCTTCAGTACCCTGTACATCTTACTAGGGTACACTCCTCCAGGATCTGGACACAGAGTAAACTTCTCAGGAACCTGAACATGACTGCAGGAGAGTCCTCCTTAACTTGTACATCTTGCTGCATAGAAAACTTATAGGGAGCCTGTACATTGACTGAAGGGTAAATGCATTTGGAGTCTGTACATTGACTGAAGGGTAAGTGTCTTTGGAGCCTGCACATTAACTGAAGTGTAAACACCTATGGAGCCTGTACATTGACTAAGGGTAAACGCCTATGGAGCCTGTACATTGACTGAAGGGTAAATGACTTTGGAGCCTGTATATTGAACTTACAAATCATCAGGAACCTGTAAATCTTACTGCAAGGTAGATTTCCTGAGGAATCTGTACATCTAGGGTAGATTTCCTCAGGAGCCTGTGAATCTTACTGCAAGGTAGATTTCCTCTGGAACGTGTAAATATTACTGCAGGGTAGATTTCCCCAGGAACCTGTAAATCTTACTGCTGGGTAGATTTCCTCGGGAACCTGTAAATATTACTGCAGGGTAGATTTCCTCAGGAACCTGTAAATATTACTGCAGGGTAGATTAATTCCTCGGGAACCTGTAAATCTTACTGCAGGGTAGATTTCCTCAGGAACCTGTAAATCTTACTGCAGGGTAGATTTCCTCAGGAACCTGTAAATATTACTGCAGGGTAGATTTCCTCAGGAACCTGTAAATCTTACTGCAGGATTGAATTCCTCAGGAGCCTGTGAATCTTGCTGCATGGTAGATTTCTTCAGGAACCTATAAATTTTACTGAAGGGTAGATTTCCTCAGGAACCTGTACATCTTACTGCAGGGTAGATTTCCTCAGGAACCTGTACATTTTACTGCAGGGTAGATTTTCTCAGGAACCTGTACATTTTACTGCAGGGTAGATTAATTCCTCAGGAACCTGTACATCTTACTGCAGGGTAGATTACCTCAGGAACCTGTACATCTAATTGCATGGAACACTCATCAGGAACCTTCTTATCTTACTACAGAGAACACTTGTAATGAGACTGTACATCTAACTACAGGGTAAACTCCTCGAAAGCATGTACATTTGAATTTAGGAAACACGTCATTTGGAGCCTTTCCATCTGATTGCAGGTTACACTAATTCAGGAGCCTGTATACCAGACTGCAAAAGCCTGTTCATCCAACATCATGGTAAACTCATCAGAAACCTGTAATCTGATGTTAGGGTTCACTCCTCACAAACCTGTAAATCTGACTTAAGGGTACTCTTATCAGGAACCTGTAAGTCTTACTACAGGGTAAAATCCTTGGGAACCTTTTCTTGTGACGGGTGTCGCTAGCGGGGCAGGACATGCTTACCCTTCTGGAGCACCTGATGTCACTCCCGGTTTTCATGGGAGTTCACACTGTGAGTGCCTTAGTTCTTAATGTTATCTTTTTATTTCCGTGCATTGTAGCTGTCTCACGTCCTTGTTTTGTCTTTGTTTTTATCTGTTACCGTTTTTGCCATGTCTTTGGACTTCGATTTTTGTAGTCATCGCTTTCCTTGTTCCTTCGGTATTCTACTGCCATTGTTTCATCCTCATTTCAGGTACACTCATCAGAAGCCTATATATGAATACATCTAACTGCAGGGCATAACACTTCTCGTGAATCATGACATCTTTATGAATGGTACACTTCCATGGAACTAAGATGTACTGAGACTCCTTAGGTTATGAGTCTGTAGTAATCCACAGGAGTATGTATATCTGAGTGTATGGGAACACATCTCATGAATCTAGCTGCACCTCAGACTGCAAGGTACAATCCTTTGACTTAGGTTACACTGCACTGTTGTCTGCATCTGACTGCAGATTGGACTCTTTTAGAGCCATATATTAGTGCTTACATGTACCACTAGGTACATTGCTCACTGTTGACACAATCAAGCAAATATATGCCAAAGCTAACTTGGATGAATATTTGATTAGGTGTATTATCTCTATGCATACTTCATTCTTCAATCCTTTCATAGTTATTTTTTTAGCCATTATATGAGAAGTCATTGAATCTTAAATCGTAGAATTCTTTATCTTTATACTGGATGAGACACAGAAGATGTATCTGTCTGAGGCTTCTAATGGTCATTTATCAATGGCTTTCCTTTCTACTAATGATATTTTATTTTTATTAAAAGCTTTCTGTCCATTTTTTTATGTTTTTATACCAAAACTTATCTTTCTGGAATAATGGAGCTTGTTTTTCTTTACTTGCCTGAAAAGGTCAGACAAAGGAAAGATAAACAATAATGAAAGGCCAGGAAATATGCCATAGATCAAACCAATTTTTGAATGTCTTATGTCTGGCATTCTCTTCCTGGCTGTCTCTTTGACTATCAATGGATGATTTACATCACAAAAAAAAAGATCATTTTTTGCAGCTTAATTTTATTGATTGAAAATTAGTGATATATTTGGTTCAATGTTTAGTAATCTGAATTGTCAGTCTATTTTTGCCACAGTTTACTTGGCTTCACAAAGAGTTATCTCTCTTACACCAATTGATTGAATTTTTTTCTTATCAGCAAGAGCATCCACTTGGAACAATATGAAAAAAAACTTTGAATTCCATGTTGTAGTATAAACACATGTTTTTGCATGATTTTACCTTTGATTAATTATCCTGTCTTCTAATCAGACTTGATGTGAAATAGATTTTTACAGATGTAATAGTTCATAATTACACTGTTGCATACAAATTGTCAGCATATCTCCTGAGAATATATTTATCTGCAATAGATACCCTGATTAAGTGAAATAATCGACCTGGCAAAACATTTATTTAAGAAAATAACGTCAGATATTCACAAGTAATTGTGATAAATAACATCTTTAACTTTTTTTGTTATATATCCATTTGTCTTCAAATCAGATCAAGGTCGTATTTCTTTGTTTAAATTGTTTTCTTACATTCCTGCATTATAATTCATACATGATTAATTAAGGTTGGAAAACTGTGAAAACTAGACTGAGCTGTTGGATTGGACTACTTCTTTTGGTATGTTCCTTTTGGTTATCTTTGTCAATCAATATGCACATGTACAGTAATGTATTACAAGTCTTTTCTGAAATTTGTGTCCCCTCAGGCATTGTAGACCCAAGTCTATGAAGATTGTATACCATGCCTTAGAAGGAAAAAAGGCTCATGAAAAAACATTTACCAAAGTGACAGAAAAAAAATATTGGATCTAGCTTTATTTCAATCAGTCTTTCTCTATAGATATATATACCACTTCTTCAGTCAGACATATCAAAAGATATCAATTTTTGTATGTATATGTGTCATTCTTTGTATGTTTTGTTGACAATTAATTCTTTTATACATGGATGTTTTACCAATAAAATTCTGTTCTGTAAAAAGATGAAATTATAGTGATTTCCTGGTCTGTAAGCTGAACACTGGGGTACTGTTTTATCAAAAGTTATAAGTTGTTACAGGGACTATATATATCTATAGTCCCATATCTATAGTCCCTGGTTGTTACATCGGGTTGTTAGTGATCTTGGACTGGTTGTAAATTATGCCTTTTCACAACATCCTAGCTACCAATTTTTAAGGCCAGTTGATTTTTACTTTACCATTTTTCAATAAGGATAATTAGTGATAGTACACAAAATAAACAAACCAAAATGATTTTTGTTTAGGCTAAAACAATTGTCAATATGATTATTGATGTACGGTCAGTACGATTATTGATGGACTCAGTCCATGCCATTAATTATATGAGATATTGACATAAGTAACAAGGAACATTGATTTTTGTCTTCAATATTAGTCACATGTCATTAGTAATAATTATAAAGTGATAATTAAACATTAACACAATATCATCTTTCTGTTATCCTCCATAATTAGATTTTACTACAATATTGTGTTTAATGATCACTTTTATAAAGTTATATTGACCAGATGGCACGATTATCAATGTTCAATAACTTCTTTTCTTTATGTCCTTTCAAAATTTTATTGGTATACTCTTACTTGTTTATCTATTCATTAATTCATAAATCATTTTACTATATTGGTGGCAGAAGTGGGATCAGTTCTGTTATTGCATGCATAAAGCTTTGATCTGTGATACTATCTTGTGACTGTGATGATAATTAGCTACTATAAATTATAATGTATGTAGAATTACTTTACCCTTTGAAAGGCTCATGACAAGAGCATTGATAGAAGTTGCCCCAAAAACACAACAATTGATAGAAACCATGTTTGTAGTCAAAAATGGTAGTAGCAAGGTTTTCTACTGGAAACTAGAGTTAAGCATCAGAAATTCATTGGATTATGAGTTTTGTATGAATTTTAAAGCCAAAACTCGCATTGCTTTAGGACATTCAGATTTTGTCAAGGAAATCCAGGTAACCCATGTTTCCTGGCAGCACCACCAGTTTTGCCGTTGAAAACAGGGAACTCTAGATTTTGGTTAATTTTGCTCAAAAGTTAAAAAGTTCTGATCTCAATTTCCCCAAAACCAAGTGCATTAGCTTTGAAAACATTCTTACAACTATTGTTTTGGCTCCTTATAAGATAGTGACATTGGCTCAAAAAGAGTCAGTACATTTTGTGTCTTCTTGCTCTGATGTTTAGTGACAATGGCTCAAAAAGAGTAGGTACATTTTGTGTCTTCTTGCTCTGATGTTTAGTGACAATGGCTCAAAAAGAGTCAGTACATTTTGTGTCTTCTTGCTCTGCTCAAAAAGAGTCAGTACATTTTGTGTCTTCTTGCTCTGATGTTTAGTGTCGTTGGCTCAAAAAGAGTCAGTACATTTTGTGTCTTCTTGCTCTGATGTTTAGTGACATTGGCTCAAAAAGAGTCAGTACATTTTGTGTCTTCTTGCTCTGATGTTTAGTGACAATGGCTCAAAAAGAGACAGTACATTTTGTGTCTTCTTGCTCTGATGTTTAGTAACATTGGCTCAAAAAGAGTCAGTACATTTTGTGTCTTCTTGCTCTGATGTTTAGTGACATTGGCTCAAAAAGAGTCAGTACATTTTGTGTTTTGTTGCTCTGATGTTTAGTGACAATGGCTCAAAAAGAGTCAGTACATTTTGTGTCTTCTTGCTCTGATGTTTAGTGACAATGGCTCAAAAAGAGTCAGTACATTTTGTGTTTTGTTGCTCTGATGTTTAGTGACAATGGCTCAAAAACAGTCAGTACATTTTGTGTCTTCTTGCTCTGATGTTTAGTGTCATTGGCTCAAGAAGAGTCGGTACATTTTGTGTTTTCTTGCTCTGATGTTTAGTGTCATTGGCTCAAAAAGAGTCAGTACATTTTGTGTCTTTTTTCTCTGATGTTTAGTGACATTGGCTCAAAAAGAGTCAGTACATTTTGTGTTTTGTTGCTCTGATGTTTAGTGACATTGGCTTAAAAAGAGTCAGTACATTTTGTGTCTTCTTGCTCTGATGTTTAGTGACATTGGCTCAAAAAGAGTCGGTACATTTTGTGTTTTGTTGCTCTGATGTTTAGTGACAATGGCTCAAAAAGAGTCAGTACATTTTGTGTCTTCTTGCTCTGATGTTTAGTGACAATGGCTCAAAAAGAGTCAGTACATTTTGTGTCTTCTTGCTCTGATGTTTAGTAACAATGGCTCAAAAAGAGTCAGTACGTTTTGTGTCTTTTTTCTCTGATGTTTAGTGACATTGGCTCAAAAAGAGTCAGTAAATTTTGTGTCTGATATTTGATTGGATATGATCATGATTCATTTCAAATCACTTTTTAACATTCTTTCTATGTAGTCTGTCCATCACTCAATGAAGGTCCATTAATACTGATGATACAGCCATTCAAGATCCATTAGTTATCATGAGAAGTTTGAAAGTCCATTTAATCTATATCTATCATTTAACACTATCCCAAGATAAGAGTTGTGGTATTGTGGATAGGAGGACAGAATTTACAATAAATATTTAATTGTTCTTTAAACAGTGTTAAACAAACATTGTTTTATATACCATGCTTAGAAAATTATCTTATTTTCCAATACTTTGTTGATTTTACTCATACTGAGGAATAGCAAGCCAAATTTCCAATAATTTGTAAATGCAGATTTTGCTGGCATTCAGGCCACAGATGAGCCACAGTCTTGATTAGTCTTCTTATTCATTATTAACTGTGCTTTGCCAAGTACTGTATCAGAGCCTGATACAATGTTATCTTGACCTTAGTTGTCACTACTTTTGGGTCATTAAATTTGTCAGATCTGTCCAAATACCAATAAACCAACCATATAAATGCTCATTATCTGAAAGTGTTAATGAGATATTGACACTTTAATGAACTAGTTGATAACTATAGTCTATAAATGGTATATATTATGATATAATGTCTGATAAGTTTAATATGTTGGTACCATCACAGATAAATAACATGTACAGATGCATTTCCAGTTGGCAACATTTTACCTAAGGTATTTTTTTTTTGGTCTGTATAATATTTGTTCAAAAAGGAAGAAATATTATGCCAATGTTTATAATATTTGTTCCAATGGAACTTTTGCCAGGTTGAACAAATTTATGTTTACATATTAATACCTTAGTTGTGTCTCTCTCAGTCCTGTATACAACCTCTTTTATACCTGGGTATGAATGCCCTTTATCGTATAACCGTCAAACGCTTTTTTCAGCTATAGTTAACAACAAATGGGTCAAAATTTTACTGTTAAGCATCATATTAATATATAAGCATTACTTGAATTCTGTACAGTTATCATTTTTGGAGAAAAAAATACCGTCATTCTTCAAAACATATATTTGTAGAAATATCAGGCAAATTTATCGTGAAGGCATTAATTTTACCGTTAATGTCATTTGGCCTTATTTTTTACCGCTAAACGACATAAGGATACACCCATTCCCACCCTCTTATACATGTATTATAATGATTGTATCCTAATTTGTGTTGATAGAAAAATCTATAACATCCCTTTATTTGAACTTTAAGTCATCAATTTCTACTATCATTTACAAAATTTTGATTGAAATGTCAAGACAAGTTTTGATGAATTTGTCATTTTCTGTTTCCATGGTAGCAAAAAGATTTTGACCTTTAGGATGTATATTGGAGTTTAAGGGAAATATGAATTATGTTACTGTATGATTCATATGAAATATTATATCTGTTATCAGTCAGTATGATAATGATTAGATAGACTGAAGTGATAGATGTTATGGAAATCATCAAGAAAAAGAACTTATGATGGATAGATAGTTGGATATTGGAGAAAAAAATCTCTTGAGTCTTTGTTTTTATCTTTCCTTGTAGCAACGGATATATTTTGCAATTAGAAGCAACCAAGAGGAACTAAGCCAAATTAATTATGTACATGTAGATTTCTGCTTTTAGTTTTATCAGTTGGTCCTGTGGATAGAAGATAGGCAAGGTGATAGAATGAAGAAAATTAGTCATGTCCAGTTAGTATGGGGTCATCTGATTGTATTGATTTATACTGTTTCCTTGCTTTGATTAAATTTGTTGATGATAGGTCCATATTTAATGGGAAAAGGATAAAGAAACTAGGTCCACATTTAATTGGAATAGATAAAGAAACAAGATAACTTCTTTTAAGTGTTCCAGAATGGCATTAAATCTTACAAAATGTTATTATTATTGGACAGTATTCAGTTAGAAATGTAAAACTCATCAAGATTTTTTATTCAGTAAGAGTTGTCTCCCTTCCACTTTAGATTTGGAGAAAGGAAAAAAATAGAGAGGTTTTTTTTGATAATAAGACATGTAATTGAAAACAAAGAAAAAGTTGCAAATGTTGTAAGGTCAGTTTAACCAAGGGAGATAGAACATTACTGAAATAATGTTTGTAAAGTCTGATTAAATTTTATTAACTAGTGAATGTCCAGTCTTTAAGAAATGCAAGAAATTAACTCATCAAGTGCAGATTTCTGAATGAAAATATTATTCAAGTAGATAAATCTTTTTAAGAGGAAACCTAATTGTATAATAACCATATGTTAAAAATATTTTTTTATGTGAACTTTTCACACATGTGTTATGCAATATGGCTGACATAACAGCTGAGTGGGTTATTTAGCACCTAGTTAATGCATTAAAATCTAGAGAGGTTATGCTGAAAATTTTCAGGGTCAGGTCTTCAAACATGGAAGTCAAAATATTTTTAACTTTGTCTGGTTCAACTTACAGCTTTATTTACACAGTAGTTGATTTAGAATAGGTTGTAGTCTATAGGACGTTTTTTTTTTTCATCAATTATTTGTTTGTTTTGGGTTTAATCCCATTGGCTATATTGTGGCAGTCAATTTTAGTGGTGAAGGAAGTGGGATTACCTGGAGAGAGTCAACGACCTTGGGCAGGTAACTGACATACCTTATAATGTTGCACACTATTTGTGGTTTACAAAGCAGGGCACAAACTCAAAACCCAGAGGAAATAGACTACAGCCATTCTGCCACCCAGGCCCCTCAAATATTTGTCTTGTCTTGTGGGTTTAAATTGTAGAAATAGTATTACATTGTATATGTATGATGGTCATTGAATTTAATGTATAAACCAAAAAGGTTGATCAGCTTAAGTTTTTGTATAGCTATTGAAG
Source organism: Modiolus philippinarum (assembly GCA_002080025.1). Taxonomy (NCBI): domain Eukaryota; kingdom Metazoa; phylum Mollusca; class Bivalvia; order Mytilida; family Modiolidae; genus Modiolus; species Modiolus philippinarum. The sequence continues at coordinate 118,317 of MJUU01004765.1, read as the reverse complement.
GATAGATATTTGTAGTAAGAGGTTGTTTGAAATTTAGTCAAGGACAAAACCAAAACATTTTCCAACTAAGAAATCATGCAGAAGCAATAAGCATAAAGCGGCAATGGCCATAAGACTTTTGTGCTGTTTAAAATTTGATTGTTTGTAAAGAAATAAAGCTGGTTGCTTAATGTTGAATACAGCTAAATTTTTATTTTTTTCTCTTGGTCGATTCTAATTTAATAGTTAGTCCTGAGTAACTACCAAGATCCTAACAGTGATCCATATAATACACAGTAAAAGCTTCTACATAAAATATCTAAATACCACTATCAAATATTGATGACTATTTACAAGATTAATCCCAAAGAATATCGTAATCGAAGCGTAATGGCTACATGAAAATGAATTCCATTTCTATTTCTTAAATCGTGTAAGTTGTGTCACAAACCTTTTTTGTTTGCAAATATTTGTTGTATGAGATACATACAAGATCGGTGTCGGAATATATCATACATCACCAGCAATGTTACTTTGTTATGTAACATGTTTGACTTATGGGAACAATAAAGTATAACAAAGGAATTGATCACGGTATATCTATCTATAGTTTGTGTCTATTTACAGGCTCATGTCGTGGCAGCGTTTGAACAAAGCCTTTCCAACATGACACACAGACTACAACATCTCACATCAACGTCCAATCAAAAGGTAAGTCTTTCAATGATTCTGGAAATTGGCTGATTGTAATGCTTAAATTAAATTTAACAGGCTCTTATTTAAAATGGAAAGAAACATGACATTTTGGCAAGGTGCCCTGCACTTTAAATGTTTGTTATTATCGAAAATAAAGCGGATGTTTTGATTACATCATTGAATCTTATTAACTGATTTCTTCGTATTATTTTGATCAAAAAGATAGTTTTATTTGGATGTTTCATTTCTGGTAAGATCTTTACTTTTCATATCAAAGCAAACAATTTGACACTTTCCCTTGGTATCCTGCATGGCCCAGTGGTGATTCACATGTAGCCTAACACTGGTCCTTTAAAAGTCATTAAACTGTCAAACATATGTGATAAGGTTTCCGAGATCAGTCACATTTCCCTTTACTTGCTAAGGAGTGCTGTTAAATCAAATTTAATAAATCTTTGCTTGAATTCCTGGTGTATGCTCTGTTCATTTTTCACAACAATTCCATTTACTTCTGTAAAAAGTCATTTTAATCATGATGCTGTAATGTTTGTATATATTTCACGAAAGGATATGGAGTAAATGAACATGAGACCATAACACATATGTTAACTCCAACTGCAATTAATTTTAATCAGCTGTATGGCCATTTCGTAAACCAATTCCTCATCAGCAGCACTAGAACGTGGGTCTTGATAGGGTATAAGCAGGAAGCAGGATTGGCCTTTTTAGCTCACCTCACGAAGTGAGGGGGCTTATGTGATACCCCTAGCGTCGGTTAGGAAGAATGGTTAAGGTCCATTCCTGCTTACTGACATGCCCCACATCAACCATATTGGTATGCCTGATGCATTTTGGGAAGACGACTGGAATGCATGCTTCGGATGCTGTCTCTGACCTACACTTTACGCATTAGCAACTTGGTTAGGTAGAATAAATAAAGTCCATACCCGCTTACTGACATGGCCCACATCAACCATACTGGTATGTATAATGCGTTTTGGGATGACAACAACAATGCATGCTTCCGATGCTGTCTCTGACCTACATTTTACGCATGACTGAATCTGTTTAAATGAATGATTATAGTCCATTCCTGGTTACTGACATGTGCAACATGTGACAATGCTGTGCAATGAGGTGAGCTTAGCAGGCTGTGGCTGCTTTCTATGTTTTAAGTAAGCGGGAAATGGGATCTTGGCTAAAAAGTGCACGTGAAAACAGGAAAGGATTCGAGCATGAAGCGGGAACCTTTGAAAATTGAGCCCGTGAACCGGGAAAAAGCCGGCTCTTAAAGAGTCTTTGTAAAATATTTTCCCGCCTGGGAAACGGGAAAATGCATAAAAAATTGCCGGGATTTCGGGAAATGGACCCCCATGGAGGCCCCCTAGAACCCAAACATAGGAAATCTACTATTTCAAAAAATGTTTAAAATGCATAAAACCAAACGAAATCCGAATAATAAGTAATATCAAATATAGCTAAGGACAAAACTACAATAAAGTGAGTTAAACCAATTTTCATGAATTTAGATAATAGCTTTAAACAAAGTGTACACATGAGATATAATCTCATGTACAAGTACATGCCCATCAAATGCAGGATAGTTGTCTGTTAGTCCATACGTCATCCACATTTCACACAGTAACTAAGAAATGCCTGAAGAAATTGTAGTGAGTGTTTAATTGCTTTTTTCTTACCATATATGGGAGCTAATTTTTGATACTTATAAAATGCTTATTTTCTATTGTATAGTTATGGTCCTTTGAAATGTGTAAATATTTGAAAAAAATAGGGTTTCCTTGCTATTTCTTTTTAATGCTTCAATCATATTGATTTGATATTTAATTGTATCTAGATGACTTGCAAAAAAAAATCGAATGCGATTCTAGTTGGATGATTTTGTGCAGAGTTATGGCCCTTGGACTTTTTTTTTAGATATCAGTCTTGGCAAATTTTCTGTGCATTGCCTCAATATATTGATTTTGTATTTGAGCTACAGATTCTGTCTGATTTTGTTTCCAAATTTTGTGGTCCAATAATGTCAAAAGTTCAACTTTGCTGTTGACAGGCATTATCATAGGTGTTGGACTTTAAGCTTCCACATCTTTTGACTAGCAACTACTTAATGGCATCTCAGATATCATTGAGTTACATTTATACTTGTGTCATCTGCAAATTAAGGCACCTTTTGAAGAATATTACAATAAATTACACTCTCTGCTTGAAATTGCAATCTCCAAATAATTACACTGTTTGTACAACCACCACCCCCCTCCACACACACACACACAGAGGCAATCCACAGGCACACATGAACATATGGAGGAATGGCCAAGTGTTCTCTACTTTATCTGGTGATAATGATTTTTTTTCTCCCACTTTATTGAATAATTATTGTATTTAATAATGTTTATCAATAGAATTACTAGTTACATCATGTTGGTATTTCCTGTAGAGATAAGTTCTCTCCAGAGACCCCAGCCTTATGTTTCCCATTGTGCTGTATGTTGTACATTAAATGAATTAGACCATTATATTATGTGTCAGTGTAGA
>MJUU01004765.1:103597-114693 GCA_002080025.1 Modiolus philippinarum | reverse complement strand
CTGTTAAAGTAATATATGCTGATAAGAGTATAGCTATTCCTTTTTATCCCCATCATATTGTGGTGCATGGATATGGTACAAATGCCAAGTGTTGTCTATCCATCTACCTTGTAGCACTCTAGCAACTTTATTTTTGTGTCGCCTGCTGTAAGCAGAGTCGACACATAGGGATTACTATCCGTCGTCTTACGTCGTCTTCCTGTGGCGTCGTCGTCCTGCGGAGTCGCCGTCCTGCGGCGTTGTCGTCCTGCAGGATCTGTCGGTTTTTGAATCCGCAACTCCTTAAAAACTACCAGTCCGATTCCAACCAAACTTTCAGGATATGTTGTTCACTTGGTATAGTTGTGCACCTGATACTGGGAGTTTTGATTTTACAGATTTTAGAGGTTCACAGAGCCAAAATTGCTCATTTGGGAGTCTGTGGGTTTTGAATCCGCATCTCCTTCAAAACTGCTAGTCCAATTCCAACCAAGCTTTCAGGATATGTTGTTCACCTGGTGTAGTTGTGCACCTGATACTTAGAATTTTAATTTTACAGATTTTAGAGGCTCACAGAGCCAAATTGCTCATTTGTGAGTCTGTCAGTTTTTGAATCAGCAACTCCTTTAAAACTGCTAGTCCAATTCCAACCAAACTTGCAGGATATGTTGTTCACCTGATCTTGTTGTGCATCTGATACGTAATATTTTGATTTTACAGATTTTAGAGGTTTACTGAGCCAAAATAGCTCATTTGCTAATTTAGTTTGTTAATGTGGTATTCTTTCAAAACTACAAGTCATAGTCCAACCAACCTTTCAGAATTTGGTGATCACTTGATTAAATTGTGCACTTGATACTTAAAATTTGGATTTTACAGATTTTAGAGGTTCACTTAGCCAAAAATGGCTCTTCTGTAGTGCAGGCGACACAAGTGTTCCATGGAACACCCATCAATTTTTCATTATTTCTAATTGGATTTGAATAATATTTAGATAGTAGCTTCAGCTCAAAGATTATTTAAGTGAGTTCCAAGATGAGTTTGGATCAAATATATCTGTAGGAGTTATGCCCCCTTATTACTTTGAAATTAGACAAAATATCCTTGTAAGCACTATTTTTCATTGCATTTGGAAAATACTTCAAAGATACCTCAATCCAGTTCAAAGATGGGTCCTGGTTGAATATTTCAGTGGGAGTTATGCCCCATTTTAACTTAAAAAATATGTGTAGGGTAGTATATATCTCTTCATATCATATGAAGTACTTTATCAGGACATTTTAAAGGTTCATATATTATTTTAAACCCATGCTGTTTAGTCTATATGATGTGCAGTTTCAGTTGGTTACTGAACTTTGAAAAATCATGATTTATTATTAATACTTCCTGATAGTGGAAACAAGAATAAGGGGTTAACCTCTTAGACAGGTGCTTGCTCCAGGTGTAAAAGATCACTTGATTCTAATTACTGAGAATTATATTAGTGATTATCTGTGAATCTGTTAATTTCTGTAGACTAACGAGTTTGCATTAAGTAGTGACTTATCATGGAATTGTATGTTTGTTTAGTCAAAAGTGCTACAAACTCATTATTGTTGGCAGTCGACCAGACAAAATGCAATGGTTTAACAAGATGGAGGGCTAGTCTGTCTCAAAATATTTACAGTCAGTGATGTTGTTTTAAGTCGTCCATATGTTTTTCTAATATGTGTTATCCTCCATATCAACATATTCTCAAATTGTGTTATTTGACTGTCAGGGGAATTTGAGGACGCTGAAAAATTTGGCACCAGAATTTTCTACAACTCCTTTGTGCAGATGGATATAGTGATATTGTGGAATTTGTATCTATTTTCTGTAAGGTAAAATCATAAAATTCATCACATTTTGTAGCTTTTTACAGTGTGGAAAGACAGTGATAGGTTTTTTATCTGTCATTGAGTATCTTTGTAGAATTGCCAGTCAATTCACCGTCCAATTTCACATAAATGTTTTTTGATTTTTGTGAACACGTGTCCTTGTATTTAAAGTGGTAAATATATTCAAAGTAAACTATTAAAAGTCAAATACAACCCCAGGCATGGATTTTGGACATGCATTAGGGGCATGCCCCCCCCCTTTTCTAAAGACTAGAGAAATATGTTTTCAGGGTAAAATCTGGTTTCTGGCCAATATTTGTCATAAATATTTTGCACTTCACTGCACTGTGACATTTTTTTCATCATGTCCTTCTTAATTTCACTCCTAGATCTGTATGTAATCAAAGATGGCAAAATCAATCTATATATTCCATGTCCTTGTAGCTCAAGTTATTGTTTACAGATTACTATTCACACACAGAGGTGAAAAGTACAACTTGTGGGATGGATTATGTTTGTTGATGTCTGTATATCGTATGACCTTATTTCACTGTATGACCTTGTTTCACTGCATCATCAGGTCTATAGTGATCTTTGAGACTTTGCATGTTATTAGGTCTCTCATCCATTTCTCCTTTTGTGAAAATGTTTAGCTAGAGTGAGGCTTGGATTTTGTTAGCCTGTTATATTTCCTGCACTAGATGTACTTTTTTTCTGGACAAGGCAGTGTCTTTGCCCAAAATGAGGGCAGATGTATTACATGCACTACAAAATATTCACTGTTCTTGATTGACTGCTTGACTGCTTTATATATGCTATAAATTTTGCCAAATTATCCTATAGACTAAAGAATTAAGCTCCTTGTTATAAGTTGCAGTGTCATTGATATGCCTTTTATTGCCACAATCAACGGGAAAAAATTAGGGTGCAATGAAATTTGTCAACTTGACCTGAATTTCATGATTCGACTTTTTTTTCAGGACTTTTTGCATCTGTGTATTTTATGCTATATTATTGTGGCAGCCTATGTTTGAAGATTGTGAAAACTAACCGATATGATTCCATGTAATTTTGGTTTCAATTCAAATTCCATTGTTTATACATACAAATAAATGTGAAGGGTCAATGTTTATAAATTGAAAATATAAAGGTTCAAAGACAACCATTTCATATCTATCCATATAGTCTTTATAATGAATAGAAGACAATAATCCTGACGGAACAGTATACTGTATTGATGTATTTATTTGATTGATTGTGTGAATGGAAAACCCTGTGTGGAATAATTTTAACATTTTCTTTTTCATCAATAGAAGATATTGTATATTGTTATATGTTATTTCTTATCTGCCTCCCTGGGGATGCATTGTATTGCTTGGGAGATTGTTTGTATGCATTTGTTTAAGAATGAAATATTATCATAGTGGGCAAGGTTACATAGTACATACGTAGTCTTCTGAGCTATATAAAAGTAAGTGAGAACTGAACCAGTGGAACAATGACTGAAACAAAAGTTTGAATTCTTTTGTCTATAGTCTCAATGTCATTAAGTTTAGTGTTTTAGAGATATTACAGTTGAATCTGGATGGCTAGAACTGCAATAACTGGAACACCATGCATGTCTCAAACCCTTTCTCTGGACCCTTTGTTCCAGTTTAAACACAATTCAACCTTGATAGCTCAAACTGTTTACATCAGGCCATTGTGTGTTTGAGCCATCCAAGTTTGACTGTATATTGGGCCTCACATCACATTTTATGGAACGGTTCATATTGTAAGATTAAGGTATTTTGAAGATAGAAGAAGCACACTGATACTTTCTAAGCTGCTTTAGTGTTCCCAATTGTATTACCTCTGACGAGCAGGTAAAGATATTAGGTCTACACACTGTCAACAAGCAAACACCAAGCCTCTAAGAAGGTATTCTGCAGACCTAAACTGATTTTGCAAGATTGTTTGTGTGTTTTTTTTTTTTGCTTCATCACTATATGTTCTAGCCATACAATATTTACATGTCGACTAACCATACACAGTTGGAATGATTTCTTCAGCCTGTGTATTCCCTTGCAAAAAAAAAAAACAGTTGTATACCTGATCAGGTCTCCTCAACATGGAAGTCGTTGTAAATTTGGTTTAAGGAGTTATATCAAGGTTCTTCTAGTATGTTAAATGTTTGATATTATGAAGAGCTAGATGTGTTTATTTGTGTATTGGGGAAACTGTGTTGATTGTTGATCTCTTGCAGTAGAAAGTTAATTGAAAATAAACACTGGAGGATCAAGGAATTTTGTTGTGAATGTTTTATTCACTTGTTTTAGAATAAGTTGAGATGTTTATATTTGTTTATTGGCACTTCATATTATAAATGTTATTTAAAGTGTATATCCAGAAATAAAACTGTATCTAAGATACCAAATGTTTGATATATAGTAGAGGAGCACCTGCCAAATTTTTCACCATTAATTTTCTTCTGAAATTTAGAAGACCTGATGCAAAGCTTCTGGTATTATTTGTATTGAGTAAGTCATGTTATGTTACTTTACAACCAGTGTATAGATTATAATGGAAAAGTAATTTTGGTTTCTATTAGAGCATCAAAGAACAAAAAATGTAAAGATACTTTACAGTGTGTTATGTGATGTTCTCAATGACACCCCTTATTCATTATAATAGATATTTTATACCACAAAAGCTAATTGTCATGGTATACAGTGGTTAAATGCGTACATCCAAGTACATATTGTATCAAAGTACTAGATGCACTGTCGGTTATTATCAGATTACATTTTGTATCAAAGTACTGAAAGCACTGTAGGTTCAATTGGATATCAGATTTGCTGAATACATGCATTCTTTTTGCAACATTAATAACTGAATTATTCTCTTTTGCAGGACTCTGAGCTAAGTGAACTGAGGACTACAATAGAAGCATTAAAACGACAGAGTGGCTTGAGTATCCCAGATCCAATTATCAGCCCCAATGTAGGGCGTCGACATACTTCCCCTGGTATGGTCACTAAGGTTGACGTTCATAGTTCTCCAAACCATCAAACACACCAACACCACCACCACCATCACAACCAAGGAGGTAGGGCATTTCATACCCTGCCGATGCCTGCTGGTAATATAACATGGAAATTCTTACTAATCAATGTCGTCACTGTAGTCTAGAACCAGTCACCTAATCCAGTTACCAATTAGAGTTATCTCCCTTTGTATATTTTCTTCCTGGTGTTTAAATTTAACACATAAAATTATGTAATTGCTTTGCTGCTTCATGAATTTGTTGCTTAAGACATTTACAACACTAATAAATATGTCAATAAGTTCTAGGACTGATCTTGACAGACTTATGCTTTGTGTGTTACAGTCTCAAGATAAAAGCATCTAAATTGTTATTTGGCATGTAGAAATAAAGTATCAACATGAAATGTAATTTGTTTTGTGCATTTCTAATTTTACTGTACAAAAATAGTTTAGCTGGAAATAGACTTTGTTTTATGATACAATTTATTTAAACAAAAAAAAAAATGAATTCTGGCATAAATATTAGTGATATAAATACCGTAATTTTTGTACTAAAGGTCGATATTTTTTTTCTGAAAAGTCCTGCCCTCGACCTATCCAACAGAGTAGACCTATCTAAGGGTTAATAAAAAAAAATCTGATGTCTGTGTAAAATGTTAATGCATCAGAAACGTCAATGTGAGTGGTAAATATGATTAACAATTTTCTTTTTTGTTATAGGTGCTATTCGTAGGTTGAAGATACTAACCTGGTGTTTTATTTTGTTTTTATATGATNTTTATATACTGTCAGATAACAAAAACAAATTAGATCAACTTTTTTCATTGCACACTTCATGTTTTTTTTTCTCTGTGTATCGAACCTATAGTCTATTTCTATATTAAATTGATATGATTTTTTTTTGGTGTGAAAATGTAAAGGAGAAAAAAATTTCTATTCTTCCATAAATGGCCATTTCCAGTATGTCAAGCTAACATACAAAATGACCAATATTGGTTGTTTTATTAACAGTACCCATGGCAAAACATCACAAATAGCCAGACATCACAATGAAACATATTTTCAAAGAATGGAGCCTTTGCATATTTATTTAAATGTTGCAGGAAACTGAAAATCATATTTTAAGGAAGAAATAGATAAACTTGAACTTACAAGAGATAGAATATCTCTCCCTCATCAAAGAAATTCTTCCTCCTTTCCTCTAGACCTCAGTTGCTTCCACTCTAGAATTTCTTACAATCATGGGAAATATCCTGGTCTTTGGTCTACTCTCACGTAAGAACCAATTTCTGTGAAAGTGCTATTATTCGTGGGGTTCCAATTTTCATGGATTTCTTTGTTTGCTAAAACCACGAAAATAAGTATCCATCAAAATGCATGTTCCCTACAGTTTTAATGCATAGCATTTTAGTCAAAATATTTAATCAAAGTACTGAAGTACTGTTTAGTCGGATTTACGCTTTAATTTCGAAAAAAAGATAATCGTAAAATTATTTACGGGCAACAAATGACTAAATAGAAAATGTGAAAGTATAGAAGATGAAGAACAATAAAAGCGTTGTTGCATTTGGTTAATTTTACCATGTATCTGTAGGAATTTTGTCTCCTGTACATTCAATCGTTGACAATATCCATTATTTTTTCTTGAAGTGTGGAGTTCTTATAAAGATCTCCATTGATTGAGTTGTATGCTCTCTTGTTTTCTTCAGTTAAAATTTGCAAAATTTTCATTTTGGCTTTCATATTTTCTTTAAAAAAACAAACTATTTTCACCATCTGTAGTTATAATGCACTCATCTCCCCATTTTATTTGCCATGTCATCTTACAACCAACTCGATGACTATCCTGTGGTCGTGGTCGTGTGTATTTCGAATTGTCTTTTGGCCCCTCTTTTGGGCAATGGATGACAGTGTTTTTAGAGTACTTTGCCTGATATCTTATGTCTGATCCTGCATCCATTGCTGTTGACAAACATGGACGTAGCGTTGTTCGACGTCCATCAAGTGAATTCTGCTCAAGCCAATGCAACTAGTGCTAGGGTCCGACTCCAATGTACTATTAGATATTAGTCTTTTCTCATTGATGAAACCTCATATATTTTTGCGTCTAGCAAATGGGTATGAAAAACGTATATTTCTTGGTAGTGGTTTAGTTAGTATGCTAGTTTATTGCAAGGCTATATTCTTTACTGTTGAAAGGGTGTCGGTCCAACTGGTTGATTATAGCACATCGACAAATATCATTGATAATACGGGGAATATAAAAGGTTTCCAATTCAACTGCAATGTTAGTGCTAAAGAAATGACGTATGTTCTGTTTTAGCTAATATAAGTAAGCATGGACATAAATAGATGATAATACGGAGAATATAATTTTTATCTAGCGATTCCATAAAAATGTGTTGGTATGTTATTGAAAATGAATAAAATGCCATATCTTGACCATATTATGATTCCGAAGTAATAAGGGAACATCTTGCATAACTGTCGAAATTTGGCAAAAAAAACCCCATAGTTTTCACATCGCCTTCAAATTTACACATAGCGTATTTTTTTTGTAGAAAAGAGAGAAAAAATTTCAGTGTTTACTAATGACTAAATACCGAAGTTGCTGTGAATTTGAATTCTGTATATTACTAATTGATAAGTTTCTACGGCTATACTCAATTCGAGCTGACATTTTTTTTTTTTTTTTGCATTTACATTGATCACTTAAAGGCCGTACCGAAGTTGCTGTGAATTTGAGTTCTGTATATTACTAATTGATAAGTTTAAATTCTACATCTATACTCAATTCGAGCTGACATTTTTATGCCCCCAGATCGAGGATCGGGGGGGGGCATATTGTTTTTGTCCTGTCTGTCTGTCTGTCTGTTTGTCCGAAACTTTAACCTTGGCTATAACTTTTGAACTATATAAGGTAGACTTTTGATACTTGGCAAGTGTATAGGTCTAGTCAAGAGGAACATAAATATGCAAAACAAAATTAGGTCAAAGGTCAAGGTCGTAGGGGTCAAAAAGGGGTAAAAATCGGAATCTTGGGGCATATGTAGTGTTTCACAAACACATCTTGTTTTTTTTTGCATTTGCATTAATCACTTAAAGGCTGTATATCAATATACGTCCCTACATGATCATTTGTCAGTATCACCAATACTTTATAAATCTGAACAAAAATGTGTCAAAAGACAGTGAAATACACTGGCAGATCCAACCTTCGAAAAGGGGAGATCCAATGAGGTTCCAGTCAAATTCTGCACGAAATTTTTTTTAAAAATCGAGAAAAAGGGGAGGTATCCAACCTGAACTCATCTCTTAATCCGCCGATGAAAACATGAATAATTGTCCATCCTTTGTCTCTAAGAGGGTACTTAAAACAAAAATATATATTGGCAATTAAATATACAAGTTACCATTTTTGAACAATTCTTTTGAATCAAATTGGCACTATGTGCAAACTACGCTTACTAAATAAGAAAGAATTGTAATGAGTTATTTATTTATGTTTTTTTTTTTTTGCATCTTTTAAATTCAGAAACATTACAAATATTCAGGTCACAGGTAATTGATTATTATTTCTACAACTGCATTAATATGTGAAGTTATTTATAATTAACTTGTCACGTGACACAATGTCAACTGCTAAAATATTCCCTCGACAATTCTATTTTAATTATGCTTAAGCCTTACATTTATATATTATATTTCTTNTGCAGTTTACAATAATGTTAAAGAAGAAATTGGCAATAAATTTGGCCACAAAAAATTGATTTTTGATCTCGAAGTGCATATTCATACCCGGGATTTTTTTTAAGAAAGCGACAGCATAAGAAGAATTTACGTACTGTAAATCCTCCTAAAAATCAACAAAAATAGTGATATTTATGTCAACCTCGAAAATAGATCTCCATTAATAAAAGTACTTCCACAGTATTCTTTGCATGCTCTTTGTTTTAATTGTAGTTTTAAAAGTTTGCAATATTTGATATTGTCAGTCTATGTAAATAGTAATATTTTTGTTTTATTCTGTCAACATTATTTACAGTATAAATTTAACTAGGTTTTTGTTTGATTAAAGGCTTTTACTCAACATTTAGTTTCAGACATGTTTTTAAAAGGTTATTTAAAAAAAAATAGATATAGACAACTTTCAGAAACATCTATTACCATATCAGTATCATTGATTATTTATCAAGGACAGAGGCGTAACAAAGACAAAATGTAAATGAAGAAACATTTTGAAAGATTAAATATCAAATCGTGAGCTGTAATTGTGATAATTGTTCATTTTTCAGAGGCAAGGATTACACGTCAGATGTCCTCAGATAGTGTGTCTAGTATTAACAGTCTGTCTAGTGCCTGTAGTATGACAAGTCAACAATCGGCAGCTACTGATGGGGATGCTGGGAAGGGGAAAAAGAAAAAGAAGGGCTGGGTAAGTAGTGCAACTGGTTAGCGAAAACCAACGGGTATTGTAAGAAGGGATTTAGAATAGAGTAGATAGTACAATGTAGTGTGCAAGATTATCGGAAACTAACAGAAGGGTAAAACAAAATAGGGTGAATAAAAAGGATTTGTTATAAATACGTAATAAGTCATTCAATGTGTTGCATAAAAGCAGAAGCAGTGTACAATTATTGACATACAAGGAAGGTATGTCACAGATATGATCATCATAAAAAATGTAGGACATGGGAAATAACAGGATGTAGGACAGGGGAAATAATAAGAAGCCTTGAAATAATATCTGTATCAGTGCTTAGATGAAAACTTAATCTTAAAATGTGCATATTATTTTCCATTGCAGTTAAGAAGTTCATTTAGCAAAGCATTTTCTAAGAAAAAGAATAAAAATGGCTCAATGTCAGACTGTGAAATGGATATTGGTAGTTTACGGTCCAATGCTTCAGCCCCTAATTCACCACTGCTGCAAGTCCATATGCCAAATGGTCCAAGTTTTATCAAAGGATCACATTCATCAGGGGCGTAAGTATATCATTGTTTTTTCAGGGATGTTTCGTTAATTCTAATTTACTAGTAAATAAGACCCCCCCCCCCCATTTAATTGGTTCCAATAATAATGCAGTAAACGGGATAAAGGAGATGTTTAATGAAGATTTGTAAATACTTACAGAAGTTTGGTCATAAGAATTATTACCGTTCTACACCCCCTTTTCCAAGTTCTGACAAAATATGTTCCATATTATAGACCTTTTTATTCACAAATTCATGGGTGCTGCCATTGCCGACTTCCGAATGAACTTGTTACCGGAAGGGTGTAACGTTCGTAACACCTCGACGTTTGTCGATCTATCGGTATAAGGTTTAATGATACAGGTGTCATACTTCAACCGTTAATTACTCCAATAACACCTGTTGAGAAAGTGATCAAAACCTATCAGTTTTTATGGCATCAAAGAAACCGCCTAATATATATTAATATATTACAAATAACTGTTAATTAAGCAAAGAAGGTCGATATTTTACAAGTTGATTAAGAAAACTGAACTTTGTTTCGAAGGAAAAGAAATCAAATTCANGAGGACCAAACAACATGGCTGCCGTTACTAAAAATAGCACATAGGGGTAAATTGCTGTTTTTGGCAAATAATTCGAAAACCGTTATAGATATCAAAAATCTGACATGGGGAAAAGTGATCAGCATGGTAGATTTCTACCTGCCCTGCAATTTTGAAGAAAATCTGATGACCAGTTTTGGAGTTATTGCCCTTTTTCCGGAAATTTTTCAAAATTTTAATGTTTTTAATTTTTTCTCAAAGAAACTATAGTAGATAGAGGTCTACTTCAAATTGCAAAAATGTTTAGCATATCAAGATCTACCCACCCTTAAATTTTGGAGAGAATCCAAAAACCCTTGTAGGAGTTACTGCCCTTTTTTCACAGAATTTTTAAAATTTTCATATTTTTTGTCTTTTATTTCCAAAACTAAAGAAGATGAAGGTTAAGTGTAAATTGATAAAATGTTTGCCATGCTGTGGTGACTTCAAAAGTGGTGTTGAAAATCATTCAATGACATGGCTGCCAAAAAAAGGCGGGAAAATTCAACATTGTTAGATTTCAATGAAATTTGGTTTCCAAATAGATATTGATGTTGCGACTTCAAAACCAGTGTTGAAAATTTTTTGTTGACCGCCATTTTCAAAATGGCCGCCAAGAAAGGCGGGAAAATTCAACATTGTCCGATTTCAATGAAATTTGGTTTCCAAATAG
>MJUU01004765.1:83870-103108 GCA_002080025.1 Modiolus philippinarum | reverse complement strand
TATTGACTATTTACCAAATTTTGATATTGGCCTGAGTTACCTTCCACCGACCAAAAAGATATAGTGCTAGAAAGGAGCAGTCCAACTGGAAAGTGGTTTTGTGTGATGTAATAGTACTTTGTTCTATTTCTGAGAAAAATATATGTGTAGATATCAATTATTTGTGAAATTTAATTTCAAAACACGTGGTAAATAAAAATTTTATTTTAAAATCAACTACCTTCATTTCTTTGTGGAAGCAATCAAAGGGTCATAAGATCGATTAAACAATTACACTGATCTGTATATTAAGGACACGTGTCATGCCTGCAGGTGTAATAATCTACCTGGACACTACCGTTTGTCACCTGGACGGAAGCATGAATTGCTGAACTATGTAATATTCTACAATACGCAAAAAAAAATATTGTAAAAACTTTTACCTGGATTTTCATATTAACTGCATTTCATAATTTATTAATGTATGAAAATTTAATTTGAACACGTATATATTTCCCTACGGACACCTGTTTGAAAAAAAAATATGTTAAAATTCTATATTTTTTATTAATTTAATCAGGACAAATGACCATACGTTGCCACGATAAAAATCGAGCCTACACCCTCTTAATGGCGGACGACTATGCGTCACCTGGTGGTCAAGTTCGATAACTCTGTAATCACCAATTTCTGAAAGCGTCTATACCACAATGTCATTAAATGTAATCAGATATCCTGCATTAAATCTGCTTTTTAGCTCACCTGGCCTAAAAGGCCATGTGAGCTATTGCCATCACTTGGCGTCCGTCGTCCGTCCGTCGTAAACTTTTTCAAAAATCTTCTCCTCTGAAACCACTTGGCCAATTTTAATCAAACTTGGTCTGAATCATTACAAGGGTATCTAGATTCAAAATTGTGTTCGATTAGTCCGAGGAACAAGCAACATGGCTGCCGTTACTAAAAATAGCACATAGGGGTAAATTGCTGTTTTTGGCAAATAATTCGAAAACCGTTATAGATATCAAAAATCTGACATGGGGCAAAAGTGATCAGCATGGTAGATTTCTACCTGCCCTGCAATTTTGAAGAAAATCAGATGACCAGTTTTGGAGTTATTGCCCTTTTTCCGGAAATTTTTCAAAATTTTAATGTTTTTAATTTTTTCTCAAAGAAACTATAGCAGATAGAGGTCTACTTCAAATTGCAAAAATGTTTAGCATATCAAGATCTACCCACCCTTAAATTTTGGAGAAAATCCAAAAACCCTTGTAGGAGTTACAGCCCTTTTTTCACAGAATTTTTAAAATTTTCATATTTTTTGTCTTTTATTTCCAAAACTAAAGAAGATGAAGGTTAAGTGTAAATTGATAAAATGTTTGCCATGCTGTGTTGACTTCAAAAGTGGTGTTGAAAATCATTCAATGACCGACATTTTCAAAATGGCTGCCAAAAAAAGGCGGGAAAATTCAACATTGTTAGATTTCAATGAAATTTGGTTTCCAAATAGATATTGATGTTGCGAATTCAAAACCAGTGTTGAAAATTTTTTGTTGACCGCCATTTTCAAAATGGCCTCCAAGAAAGGCGAGAAAGTTCAACATTGTCCGATTTCAATGAAATTTGGTTTCCAAATAGATATTGATGTTGCGATTCAAGAACTGATGTTGAAAATTGGTCGTTGAGAGCCATTTTCAAAATGGCTGCCAAAAAAGGCAGGAAAATTGAACATTGTCCAATTTCAATGAAATTTTGTTTCCAAATAGATATTGATGTAGGGATGTGTTTCTTCACAATATGAGAAATATGTTTAAACTAGATTATAAAGGGGAACCCCTGCCAAAATGGAAAGGGGGACTTTGATTTCAGCAATATGTATTATCTGAATTACAAGGGGAACCCCTGCCCAAATTTTTTTTGTATGATGGTCTGAAATGGGTTGTAATGGATAGTGGGGCTTTAAATTACCATGGAAACTGCTGAATTTACTTGCCCAATTGGAATTATACTTGGTGACAACTGTCCATTGTCGGTACCTATCGAAGAATGTTTCTGGTAAGTCAACATGTATTCCAAGGTGGCCGCCAGCGGGGGACATAATTTAACATTGGACCCTATGGGAAACTACTTGGTCAGTTGGAATCACAACTTGGTCACAAAAGGCCTTTAATTGTCTTCTAAAAAAATTGTGTCTGACAAGTCTGCACCTTATCCAAGATGGCCACCAGCGGGGACTGTTGTTTAACTTTGGACCCTATGGGGAAAACACATTTGAAGATTTTCTCCTTTGAAGCTTGTAGAAAATGATACACTTTAATGTTGGGTTATTTGGGCTGTAGTTTATGCCAGTCATGGACCAGGTGAGCTATACAGGCTCTTGAGAGCCTCTAGTTCTTAATCTAGGGTAAAATTCCTGAAAGACACCCAATCTGAATTATTAAAAACTTCAATTTTACATGGACCATAGGTTAGTGGTATACATCAGTTTTCCGGCTAATGTCCCCCATAGGTTTTAAAATGTTTTTAAAGCTGTAAAATATATGTTGACCTTATAAGATATTTTAAAGGATAAATCAATTGATTTTAAAGTAACCTAACTGTATACCATTTAAGGTCTTAAATTCCAACATCCATCACACTTTTGAGATAAAATTTGTTGACTTATAACAGAAAATTGAAATTTTAGCTAGAACAATTTCAGCGAGATGTTTTATATTGTTAAACAAAGGAGTCAGTATAAATTGAGCACAATGAATTTATCTGAGAAATAAGATAATCAAATATTGGCTGGTTTATCAGCGTTTTTGATTAATTTAATTTTACAATATTGATGAACTAAATTGAACACATGAAATAATTTCTCTGTAAATATTGGAGAAAACTAAGTAGAGTTAACAATGTTATAAAAACAGAGACAAAGAGCTCAGTTACCAGTTAATCAGCTGTTTTATTTGAGGGTTATGTGGGAAAAAATCATTGAATTTCAATTATATGACTAATTGCCACATATGGTAATTCTCCAGTGTATTTGAAGGGTTATTAAATTTGTGGAAATTAATTTTACTAAACTTTTAATAGTTCTAAGTCAACATTGTTTCAGTTGAACTGAAACCTGTTCAACTTAGGCCGTGCAGTCTGTCCAGTTGAACTGAAACAGTCTGTCTGTTCAACTTCCGCTGTACAGTCTGTTCAGTTGAACTGAAACCTGTTCAACTTAGACCGTACAGTATGTTCAGTTGAACTGAAACCTGTTCAACTTAGGCTATACAGTCTGTCCAGCTGAACTGAAACCTGTTCAACTTAGTCAGTACAGTCTGTTCAGTTAAACTGAAACCTGTTCAACTTAATCCATACAGTCTGTTCAGTTAAACTGAAACCTCTTCAACTTAATCCATACAGTCTGTTCAGTTAAACTGAAACTTTTTCAACTTAGTCCGTACAGTCTGTTCAGTTAAACCAAGACCTGTTCAACTTAAGCCGTACAGTCTATTCAGTTAAACAGAGACCTGTTCAACTTAAGCCGTACAGTCTGTTCAGTTAAACCGAGACCTGTTCAACTTAGGCTGTACAGTCTGTTCAGTTAAACTGAAACTAGATATTGTTTAAGTAAAACTGCCCCTGTTCTGAGTGATATGGAGTCCATTTGTAACATTTAAATTTATAGACTAAACAGTGTTTTGCTTAACTGTGCCCGTTTTAGTTAAATTGATCCTGCACTATGTTTCTTTAAAATTAAACTTTTTGTCCCTGAACATTACATTGTTTCTGTTTCACTGATAATGAACATTGCTTTTGCTTTATTGAGCCTGTTCATTGTTTCAGAGTTAAACCGAACCATTCATTGTTTCAGAGTTAAACCAAACCATTCATTGTTTCAGAGTTAATTTCTGCTTTATTTAGCATGAACAACTGAGTCTATTCATTGTTTCTGAGTTAAACAGAGCCTCACATTGTTTCTGCTTTATCTAACCTGATCAACTGAGTCTATTCATTGTTTCTGAGTTAAACAGAGCCTCACATTGTTTGTGCTTTATCTAACATGAATAACTGAGTCTATTCATTGTTTCTGAGTTAAACAGAGCCTCACATTGTTTGTGCTTTATCTAACCTGATCAACTGAGTCTATTCATTGTTTCAGAGTTAAACAGAGCCTCTCATTGTTTGTGCTTCATCTAACCTGATCAACTGAGTCTATTCATTGTTTCTGAGTTAAACAGAGCCTCTCATTGTTTCTGCTTTATCTATCGTGAATAACTGAGTCTATTCATTGTTTCTGAGTTAAACAGAGCCTCTCATTGTTTCTGCTTTATCTATCGTGAATAACTGAGTCTATTCATTGTTCAATTAGTGGAGCTTGAATATGAAGTAAAAAATAACAGTATTGTTCTAATTTTTTATATTTTCTTCTTTCCAAATCAGACATATTAACATAGTAATAGAATTTTTTTTTTCTTTCCCAAAGTCTGTTGTTTACAGACATTTTTTATGGATAAGCGATTATATTCATCAAACTGTTTTGTCCTATCTAAAAGCATCTATCGCAAATTATTGTCCAATTAAATGAAATTACTACATACGAAAAATAGTGAAATAAAAATCATCCTTTTATAAAAATGTCTGGTTATAATTTATCTGGCAGTTAATAAAAAATGAGTGTATCTTCCTGCCAATTTTATTGACAAGTTATAGATAGTGTAATTATACTGTTAATGTTTTCATCTATCAATATAGATCTATTTTGTCAGGGAAATTATACAGAAAGATAGATTGATGGTTTTGGAGTCTGACTGATGTAACATTAAGTCATAAAGGGATATCTTAATACCCATCAATATGAAAAGTCTAAATATTAGGGATATCTTAATACCCATCAATATGAAAAGTCTAAATATTAGGTCTGTCCTTTTATAAAACATGATAATGTATATATTCCAGTCCAGAGATAGTTCTGTTTAACAATGGACTTTCTTTTTTCAGGTCTATAAGTTTCAATTTTCAGATCACATGAAAAAATTATCCAGGATGTTAAACCCACTCTTATTTATTACAATTACCTTCTAAGACTTATGAGTTTGCTTGTTCTTGGTATAAAAAAATCAAACAAACTGTAATAACATATTTTCACACACAACTTGGTCTATGTTCTTCCAAATACACCACATGTATTTGGATTTGATCTGCACTGAAGAGACATAAGTTATCGAAATGGCCATCTGCAGAAATTAGATTTACAGTAACTTCAATATTATTTAAGTTATTATAAAAGTTTCTTCCATTGAATTACAACTCAAACAGAGGTGTGACATAATAGTTTAATCATGACAAAGTACTCCATATAAACCTGCACTCTTGAGAGATAAACATTTATAAAACAATTGCTTTTATTACAGAATTTATGAAGCTGAAGATGTATCGACAGTACTTGACTTACGAAAACAGCTTCGTGATAAAGACATGAAATTAACAGACACACGATTAGAGGCCCTGTCCTCTGCACATCAGTTAGAACAATTAAGAGAAACTATGACAAAAATGAAAAATGAAATGAGTGCCTTGAAAGCTGATAACGATCGACTTCATCGTATGATGACATCACGTGGATTAAATTCTTCACAGTCTTCCTTACATATTGTTCATTCTCGGACAAACAGTGATTCATTAGATAGATCTCTTAGTATAACGGAGCAGCCTAGTTTAGGTATGTGTGAATAGATCTCTTAGTATAATGGAGCAGCCTAGTTTAGGTATCCAGAGCAGTCTAGTTTAGGTTTGTGTAGATAGATCTCTCATTATAAAGGAGCAGCCTAGATAATGTATGTAGTGGCTGGTAGATTTGAAACTCTAATCATATCTGAATATTCAGATTCCAGTATGCAATTATAGAAAAAAAAAAACTTTTGGAAAATTGTATATATAAACTTTGTATAGTTGCCAAATATAAACAAAAAATATTGGAATTGTAAGTGAGTATATAAAAAAAAATCACAAAATAAGCTATTAAAGGAGGGTAAATCATAATAAATAAAAGTTGGTATAATAAGAATTAACATCTACACTAAAGTAAGCATTGATATACACCCATACTGTGTAATGAATCAGATAACCTCTACCTAGGCTGGAGGCACATAGCCCTCTTTTACTTGCAATAAAACCAAAAGGTGTTAGTAACAAAATGAAAACATGTTTGTTATTCCTTATAAGTGATTTTTTCAGGGACCTGTTTTGGCTTTGTTCACCATTAATCCGATGATTAGTACAAGATTTTGAACAGGATCTTTGAATGATACATATTTAAAAGAGTCTGCAAAAACGTAAAATCGATCAATTTTTAAAGAAATTGCAGAATTTGTGACCCTCTAACAGTACTGAATATGGTGTCGTTAACAACACTGAATGCTTATTCAACAAAAAATATTGAGATGCATTAAGTTAGGGTAGGAATGCCCTTTACCATTAACCGTGAAACGGCTTTTTTCTGCTACTGTTAATGTCATAATCGTTCAGTTTTTTACTGTTATTGGTAAAAAATACTAGCGTGATTTCTGGAAGGGCTAAAAATGTCCAGCCGTTATAAGCATTATATGACTTAAATTTTTGCTGTTTACCGTCAGAAGAGTACCCCCATTCATGCTCTCTTAGGTGGAAGTATGCACAAGTTATACATTATTTTTGGCTGTCTCAGTTACATGATAACTATATGATTTAGTAAGAACTTTCCAGAATTAGTGATTCTGATCCCTGCTATGTTATTTAGTTTGAAGATGCATTCTATTATGAGTGATGCTAATCCCTGCCTTGCAGATAGATCCATCTTCAAACAAAGTCTTTTTTTTTTGTGTTTTTACCTGTAATCAGTAGAAACAGCTTTGTCAATCAACACAACTTGAATGATGGAATTTTTTGGCATGTGTGATGTATTACACATACTTTCAAAGATAGCAAATAGTATCTAAATTTCAAATGCAATAAAATTCATATTTTAGGTAGGTTTTTAGGTTTAACTTTGATTAAGTAGAAATTAAAGAAAAGTTGCCCCTACATCTGGATTGGTTCCAGGGGTTCCTTGTACGGAGCTGACAGACACATCTACATGTGGTCAGATCATTAAACAAAAAGCCTGGTCTCAAACCATTCTACAACATTCATTTTAAAGACCCGGCCATTCTATATTTCTTCACAGCTAATATTCAGAGTTCTGTATTCAAACATTAACAGGATACAATACATACATAATTTTTGTTTATTTTCAGAAATGTTATTATCAGAAAGTCAAGACAGGGAAGGAAAGAGAGTAACAATAACAGTATACTTAGGTTCTAAACCTAATCCATTACGATTAGGAATAGAAGTACCAGTATGTATATATATATAAACAACAATAGTATTCTTAAGTTCTAAACCTTATCCATTATGGTTAGGAATAGAAGTACCGGTACATATAGATATAAACAACAATAGTATTCTTAAGTTCTAAACCTTACCCATTACGGTTAGGAATAGAAGTAACGGTACATATATATATAAACAACAATGGTATACTTAAGTTCTAAACCTTATCCATTACGGTTAGGAATAGAAGTACCGGTACATATATAAACAACAATAGTATACTTAAGTTCTAAACCTAATCCATTACAGTTAGGAATAGAAGTACTGGTATGCAATTTATAAACAACAACAGTATACTTAGGTTCTAAACTTATCCATTATGGTTGGGAATAGAAGTACCTGTACATAATATATAAATAGCAACATTATACTTAGGTTCTAAACCTTATTCATTAGGGTTGGGAATAGAAGTATCGGTACATTACATAAACAACAACAGTATACTTAGGTTCTACACTTAATTCATTATGGTTGGGAATAGAAATACCTTTAGGAATATAAAATAAAATTATTGAGCTCTAAAATAGAAAGACTTTAAAATTGCAGTAGAAATCAATTTATAAATTAACTGACTAATATACAAATGAAACTAGAAATGAATAATTTCAGGTCACAAAATGCATGATGCCAAGCTCCTTCAGCACTTACATTAAACTGATCTTAGTTTTCTTTATACCACATGCTGGAAACTGATCTTAGTTTTCTTTATACCACATGCTGGAAAGGCCGTGGTAAACAATGTACAGAATTCACCATGTCTGTCAGCAATATATGTACCTGGTTTCGTTACATAATACAATTGATGAAATGTGATTGTGTAATATGCAAGTTGATTTAAATTCTATGGTATTTTTACTTCTGTTTATCATGGCTCATACCGGAAAAATATCAAAGGAATGAATCTCTTAATAAAAAAATGTTTAGAGAAAAGATAAAATTGAAAAAACAACTATTAAAATCAAATTGTTAATAGAATAAAAACAGAAGATTGGTTAGAATAAAGGGAGAAATTTTAAGTAAAATGAAATAAATCTAGAAATTGTTTATTTCAGAAACCAGCAGAGGTCTTGATTGGTTCATTATCAGTTAGTGGTAAAACCAAGTGGGATATTTTAGATAATATTGTACGAAAAATTTTAAAGGTAAGATTAAATAGTTTTATATATAGATGACTAATGAAATAAATGTTGACACAGAATTTGTCTCACCATAAGGGGTGGAATCAGTATGTACTCTTTCAGAAACAACT
Organism: Modiolus philippinarum; assembly: GCA_002080025.1. Taxonomy (NCBI): domain Eukaryota; kingdom Metazoa; phylum Mollusca; class Bivalvia; order Mytilida; family Modiolidae; genus Modiolus; species Modiolus philippinarum. Next base: position 94,494 of record MJUU01004765.1, on the reverse strand, counting down.
GGTACACCCTGTGCTTAAACAAAAGCAAAAATAAACTTAAACATTTGATAAACTGTACAAAATTTCAAAGTCACTGGAGTGTGACTGCAACAGCATATACATAAAATTCACCTGAAACTGATCAGTACTTGCATACCAAATTTCACTGCTACCATGATAGGTTGATGTTAAACATTCAAGTAATAACTGAAAAACTTGTGAATGGAGCCATTACCACCGTCACCAGAATCTCCATACTAAAGTTTCATCTTATGAGTCTTTTTGAAGGCTCAATAAAAACCATATTACAACTGACATCGAACATCTATATCTTTTTCTCTAATTACTAGCAAATTAAATACCTCCTGATAGATTAGTTTTCGAAATAATAACCAACATGTGTGTAAATTTGATCTCAGTTGGGTTTTGTCAATCATGTAAATGTCTCGTGTCAGTTTCTAGAAATAGTGCAACCGGATGTTGATGAAATTAACACCTGCATCATTGTCTAGCCAAATGTTTTTTGCATTTTTATGACTAACTTCCTCAATTTATTGAAAATTTGACATTTTCATCAAAAATATTATACTCAGCATCCCTTTCAATGAATGACGCAATGATACACATAGCAAGGATGATAGCAACAAAATGGGGGCATATTTGAGGCTGGAGACTATGGAGATCGCTTTACTTCAAATATATTGAGTAGGAATTGGAGAAACAATCTCTATCATTGTTTTCTGGTTTATTACGATAATTTCTTACATCTTGATAGTTTAAAGTTCTCGGTTAACCTCAAACCTTAAAATTTAACTATCTCGATCTGAGAAATATACATAATAAACTGGCAACAATGTTAGAGACAATATTTACTATGTCATCACTAATAATGGATTTTCTTTTGTCATTGTGTTTCAGAACACATGGTCAATTTTTATATGTAAATTACACATTGTCAGTAATAATCCATCATTCAGTCTGTGAAAACATGTTTAATGAACCCTATTTTTACAGGAATATGTATTACGGGTAGATCCAGTTACAAATCTTGGTCTTAGTGCTGAAAGTGTTTTCTCATATCATATCGGTGAAATTATGCGAACGAAAGATGCAGAATTACCAGAGTTACTTCCCATTGGTTATTTAGTCGGAGAAACAATGCAAATAGGAATTTGTTTAAAGGGTAAGACAGATTAGGTTATATTTACATAATAACTACATAACTGATTTCATTTTCACAAACAAAAATTTACATCATTTTGGAAATTGCATTACCTTACAGAAAATGACGCTAGTAATTATAGCTATATTTCTCCCCACCACTGTAAAAATCATGTCCATTTTCTCACTTTGACAAAAATTTGTCAGAAATCAGTTGGATTCAATTGGTGGTCATTAGGAAACAAAATGGGTAATCAAAACATGTAAATATCAATTGAATGTTTGAAATGTAAAACATGATTACTTTATTACTGCATAAAAAAAAATCAGTGCTTTATATTATGTGATAAATGCATTCTATTTTTATACCCTGCTTGACAGAGAGTAAGGTATACTGCATTCAGCTTGTTCTATTTAGCAATATTCGTTGGTTAAATATTATTTCAAAAACTTTCACTAGGGGTTGTTTAAATCTGAGTTAGTGGTAATTACATTACAGCGTCCATGTCCATGTCCTTGTTATGATACAGAATAAAAAACACTCTGAAAAATTTTTACCTTTAGCATGTTGTACTAAATTAAATATTGATTTATTTACAGGTACAAAACAGAATAGTGTTGATTCTCTTGCCTTTGAAACATTAATACCAAAATCAATAGTGCAACGATATGTGTCCTTATTGTTAGAACATCGAAGAATTATACTTTGTGGTCCCAGCGGTACAGGAAAGACCTATCTTGCCCAAAAGTTGGCAGAACATTTAGTGCTAAGGTATGTGAAATGTCAAACAATTTATAAGGTAATTTTTTTAGCTGGCCTAGTTGAAATCCAATGGACTGTTTTAAGTTTAAAAGTAAAATTATAGGTACCTGAGGCTTAAATGATACAAAGTTTTTACTGTGACTCCAATTTTTTCTTGTAATGTACAGCTCACTAAAGGATGTAATATCCACTGTGCCAAATCAGCACACTTCTGTGACTGACTTGCTTGCATTGATTGATTTCTCAAAGAGAAGAATGGGCAGGTTTCATGTTTTTAAAGCTGGCCTATTTTCAAGGGATCTGACAACAAGGGCCTACTGTCCAGCTATTCAATAATAGATTAAAAATCTGTCATTTAAAAGTTAGAATTAGACAGTTTTCTTTTTCAAAAATATTTTTGCAAGCAGTGTTTCATTTCTTAATCTGAGATTTTTTTTTATTTTTGGGAGTAATCCATCTGATCAGGAATTTTTGTTTGAAGAGAATGCACAAAATGCCAAGTTATTTGGCAAGAGACACAGCAGCAGATGTGTAACATTTGCACCCAGATGAAATAATTTCACACAAATAAAGGAAAAAAATCATGTTTATACGACATCAATCAAACCAACAGGTGTAATTTGTAATGCATGTACAGAATTAGACTTAAACCAGGTTATCAGCTTCAAGAATAAAAAAAACCTTATTTTTCAAAATCGTTTTTTGTTTTTGCAGATCTGGAAAAGAACTGACAGCTGGATCAGTAGCAACATTTAATGTTGATCATAAAACAGCCAAAGAATTACGACAGTATTTAGCTAACATTGCAGACCAGTGTGAGAACAGTGGTGCTGGAGAGTTACCCAGCGTAATTATCCTAGACAATCTACATCATGTTGGCTCACTTGGAGAGGTCTTTAATGGTTTCCTTAGTGTTAAATATCAAAAATGGTAAGGTAACAAAAATGCAATGATTGATTACAAGATGGGTCATTTTGGAATGCTTTGTTTTATTGGAAATTATTATTTTGCAAATATTCAATATAAATGACAGAAATGCTTGTAATCATTGCAATTGTTCCAAGATGATAACATTTACAATGCAATTCTTATAATCATGATTATAATTCTTTCCCTTGTTAAAACTAAAATCAAGGTGGCTTGCATGAATTATTTAAATTCTAATAATGACAAATTCGGCTATTCTAAAGAAAAATAGAAAAATTAAAGATGATCCACAGTCTGAATTAAAACTACAAACAGTTAATTATCATAAATAGTGATGCAGCTTTTCATGCCATGTGTTCATATGTTCTCCAGTTGGGGGTCATTGCTATATTAAGTGAGAAATAATAAATGTGCTAAGTAAGAGTTAAATTCTAATTTCTTGTTTCTGGTGAAATGACAACCCTCCCCATAACATGTAAATTATTTTCAATTTTAGTCCATACATTATTGGTACAATGAATCAAGCTACGTGTTCTACAACAAACCTACAGCTTCATCATAACTTCAGGTAAATATATTGTAAAATTTAATTGAAAAACAATATGAATATTTATAAGTCAAAAAATAAAAATTGTTTTGTATTTAGCTTTTGATGCAATAGATTGTAGAAAATGTTTACTGTTAACTAATATAGTCATGAATTTTAACACAAAACTCCTTTTTTATTAGCATTGTATGCATACCATTAATTTCTATCCATTTTATAAATGATATGGATTTATAATACCACTACAAATTAAATTTCAGATAAATTTAACTGTTATTCAGAACCCAAATCATTGCAGAATGACATTTGTTTTAATGATGTAGAAAAGTGCACAAATTTAATATTTTCTGTCTTTCAACACAATAGGTGGGTGCTGTGTGCCAATCATATGGAACCTGTTAAAGGATTCCTTGGCAGGTTTTTGCGCCGGAAGTTGGTGGAAGCTGAAGTTAGGACAGGGATAAGGAATAATGATTTAAATAAGATAATTGACTGGATTCCTAAAGTCTGGTTACATATCAACAAATTTCTAGAAACACACAGCTCCTCTGATGTCACTATTGGTATGTTATATATATATATATAGTGCTGAAAAAAATATGTCACATGTCCATATTCCTCTGTATGAAAAAACAGATGTTTTCAAACACATGTCTTATAAAGTCTTTTAGTGTTAATCTGAAAAATTGTAAGTAACCATTTCACTTTTTATTGAACATTCCTCTCTTTAATGCAAACTACATATATACCCTTACCTGATATTTGTAACATTGAATTACTTGCATTTTATAAAAAAAATTCCAGAACACAATTTGACAAAAATACTCATTAAAATGGCCCAGGTTACACAAAAACAGTAGAGGGCACAGATTTTATACTTATTTGAATATAATTTGAATATTATTTGATTAATACATAATTGTTAAGTTAGAAACCCATATTTATTTTTATTCCTCTGTCTTTTCTACTTTGACATTTATCTACTGTTCCCCTTTACAGGTCCTCGGTTATTCCTGACATGTCCAATGGATATTACTGCTTCACAGATCTGGTTTATAGACCTTTGGAATTACTCTATCATACCTTACATGTTAGAGGCTGTCAGAGAGGGTCTACAGGTAGGTATTTAAATATAAATTCCATTATCTTTGTATTTTATAGGCTGTTATAGAGGATATACAGGTTAGAATTTCATTAAACTGTGTAACTTCAGGTCTACGGGTAGATATTTTATTTAACTTGTTAATTCTTGCATGTTAAAGAAAGTAAACTTGAAGGTTTCTTATCAAAAAAGGATTGTGATGCCTCATTTTAGATAATGAGTTCTCTATATCTTTTTTTTGTGCCTGTCTACAATATTGACAGTTCAGAGCATGGTTGTTTGAACTAGTAACATATCCATATTATTATTTATCAGGGAAATACAGTCTCATAGATTTACCTGTATCCCAGCTTTATGAACTTACTTATTATAACACTTTATGTCTGCCTTATAAATGATGTAAAAAGTTTCACATGTTCAACTTAATTTTATATAGCACAATTTAAGCGTAATGCAAAAACTTGCAAATGTTAATTTTTCATTTCAACAATATATGAAAATTTAAAGTCTTATGGGATAAAAAAAAATGTTGGAAGATGAAATTACATTTAATATTGAGAATATGTCTACTTTTCCTATATAAGGTATATGGCAGAAGAGCACCTTGGGAAGACCCTACCGACTGGATTATGGAGACATATCCTTGGGTCATATCAAAGGAAGAGGAGACTCAGTTGTTACGGATACGACAAGAAGATGTGGGCTACGATACACCAGGATTAATTACCAGTACACCACAGCCAAAATCTAAATCTTCTGAATCCACGACAGAAAATGGCGACCAACTGGTCAGTGATGTGTAACATCTTAATACTGTTGACTGAATCACGTCTATCACCTGTCACACCTGCTTCCACCATTTTGTAGAGACAATCACTTGTCACACCTCCTTCCACCATTATGTAGAAAGGAATGCTTAAATACTATATTGATGTCTGTTTAAATATAAAGACATCAAAATATTTTTCCTTAAAAAAAAGGGTTCTTAAACTAAGAACATTTAAAACAGTTTAGTGAGATCAGCATTTTCAAACCTTATTAAATATGCAAATTTAAGCATTCTTTGACCTCTTGAACCCAAATTATGATTTTTTGTTTATGAATTCTATTGTTTAGTATTTGGTGTACCGTATATATAAGGGTTATAGACACCTGCAACCTTTACTGTCTCGTGTTGTGGTTGGGAGCATGAGTGCATGTAGCATGTTTTCTTTGGTTTCGTAGATTTTTATGTTTTAGGTTAAATTAGTATGTCTTGCCTCTATACATTAGAAAGAAAACATTTTGCTTTTATAAGTAAAGATATTTTCACCAACACAGGACATGGACATACAGATGAATTTCGATGGTTCGAACTGTAATAACTGGAACACCGTTGATGTCCTTTTCTGTACCATTTGTTCTAATTTAAACACTGTTCAACCTCAATAACTCGAACACACCTCTAGGTTGAACTGTTTTTTATCGATCCCTTTTGTGTTCAAACTATCAAAGTTTGACTGTACTTGAAGTTCGTATGTATTCAAATTAATTTATATCTCAGTTTTATTCCACTGAAAATTACAAGAACATTGTGAACCTTCAAGTTATTATGAAAATTTACAATTAAAGTTTATTGAAATAAATTAAAGGCTCAGTGAAGTTGATATGTGTGATATGCAGTATGATTGGTGTTTTTGCATTTTAGATAGCTTATATGTGAATGGCATGCAAGTTTTTACATGAAGTATCAATTATTTTGAATTAAACAGCATGTATGATTAACCAGACCTAAAAAAATCACCAAAATCACATGTGATGTCACAAGCATTTTCAATTATGTTTTATGCTTTACCTGTGCAATTTTGCATCTATTATGATAAAAGATGTTTTTTGTGTACAGAAAGATATAGTATTGAGAAGAAAAAACAAATATTTCTGGTTAAATTAATTAACAATAAGTACGGGATAACAAAATTTTGATTATCTATACTAGTACCAGTTTATCAAGCTTCTAATTTATTTTTAAAAAAATCAAACTGATAAGTGTGTGTTTTTGGGTCTGTTTAATGACTGTTTGATTGTATGTTCTATCATTGGAGAAAACGGTCCAGTGAAAAAAATGAAAATGAAAATCAAGCAGTCATTTAATTTTGAGGAATGCTTAACATTTTGAATATACTCATTTCAGCTTAATATGATAAAGAGGCTACAGGAAGCTGCTAATTATAGCTCACAAAGTCAAGATGACGATACGGCTAGTATTGACAGCCACACCAGTAGTATACAGGAGATCTCCATCTCGAGCATTGATTCAACATCATGAACCATGTGACATTTGATCATGTGACTTTATCTCGGTGCTATTTTTACAGGCCAAATTTGGAATTGTGCAATTCATACTTGTAACACAGTATTTCAATATGAACATATATCTTTTTATTATATAAAAATTTTCTTGAGGGCAGCATATGGATTAGGTATTGTTTAATAGGTTTTATATGTACTTTGTTTTTTGAAAATCGGTCATTTATAAAGAATCAAAATCTGTAATCGTGGTTAAAAAAAAACTATTAGGTCATGTAGATTTATAGCAAAAAAAAAAAATTACATATATATAATTTTAATTCTGTGAAATTATTAGATTGTGATTAAAAGTTAGAATACATGAACATGCAAATGTTGCTTACTGATTTAGGAAAACTAAAGTACATTGTAAAACAAGCTATTTTCTTTATGATTTCTGTGTATTTTTTTTTTTTTGTTTTCTTTTGTTTCTTTGCATGTTTAGGCATGTTTAACCAATTTTGGTGTTGTAAAAAGAAACAAATTTTCTTGTAGTATTACATTATCAAAGTCCCTGATATTTATAAATAGATCATGTTTAGATGATCATTTAAATATTTAAATTATTATAAGTTTGTTAACAACATTAATGCAATACAGAAAAAGAATTGTAAAGAAAGCTTGACTAAACCAATGCAATACAGAAAAAAATAATATCCAGTAAACAATTTGTATTAGGAATTTAGTCATAACACATATACAGCTAATGCATTCACTATAAATACGATTGTCCTAAATGATCAGGTCCTTTTTGAGGAACATAAAAATTTTACAGCTGCAACATGGATCTCTAGGAGGTGCAAACTGGGGAAAAAATCATCTTAGGGACAGTTCTTCTGAAAAATTTTATTAAACATTATATTGTCTTCAAAAAATAATTGCATGTTACGTATAAATTTTAAGGGAGGATTCTTGGATCAATAAATAATGTTTAAACTATCCATCTTAAGCAATAGTTCTTGGATTTTGTTATGTTTTCATGTTTGTTCAAATGAACATGTGTTGCCTATTATAAGGTGGCAGACCAATAAATGGAGAGGTGGTGAAACTTTGAGGCCACAAAAAAACTTTTGACTGTGATATACCTGTTTTTATTGAGTAAAATAAATTTGTTATGTTATGAATAAATTATCTGTTCTCTTTTCAATTAATTGTTAGTGCTATAAGTATATGAAAAGGGGAACAAATTATCTACCATTGCTTTTCACCTCATGATATGTATGGTGACAACCAAAAATTGCTGAACTCCTAGAGTTAGCTGATTTTCTGAAAATCCTAATTTATACATGTTTAGTGACCCTTTAAATGTCTTCTTATTATTCCCATACACAATTTTAATGTCTCTTTTATTCCTGTTTAAGTTAAAATCGCCCATAAAACAAAACTTGGCCAATGCAGACAAACGGATAAGAAGGGTGATATGTAATAATTTTTTGTTATTGAGGTTAATTCAGTTGTGATAGATTTAGGATTGTAAATTATGATTTTGAATTCTTTCTTTCCCTTATTCATGATGACCCCATCATGATCCACAAGACTTGCCAACTGTAAATGTTTGATGTAACTTGTTGCAAAGAAACAATAATAAATATGTTACATTAGTACATTCATACAAGTAGAAAAAGTCTGAATATTCTGATTAAAATGCCTTCAATTCTTCTCAAACAGGTTACAACAGCAAATGGAAAGACGATGGTGTGAAGAAACGGACATTTTTATTGGTTTATATTGTGATATTATTTATTTTGTCTTTTTGTTTTCCCAAGAGGACACAAAATTGTTATTGTAGTTTTGTACATTGTACAAATGGATATTTTAAAATATATAGGTGTACATATATTTAATACAAGTATGACCCTGAAAATTAACAAATAGTTTTTGAAACCTCAAATTACACATAAAAACATCTTTTTAAGGAGTTACTTTTTGTAAAGCTGCCTTTATGAGAAATATTTTATTGCAGCCATTAACTAGCAATTTTGACTTTGTTTCAACCGAGTTGGACCTCACTACCATCTCAATTCAATATCTATTTTTCAAACAAATCATGACAAGCAAACTCAAAGATATGTTTTTAAAATTTCATGATACATAAAAAAAGATTACTTTTAGCATGTGTATTTTGTTTGTTAACTGTAGAGATGCTTACAAAGGCTTTGGAAGATGCTTGTAGCAGGAGTCAAACTCCATTTTTAATTATTCCAACCTGCCTAGAATTGCCTCCCTTAGATCTGTTTATAACAGAGTTACCTCCACTTTAGTTATGATCTGGTTATGACAGCTTCAGTTTTAGCTTTGGGCTTATGCAATAGTATGAGAAGATAAAGGTGTGCAATATTATAAATGATGTTGGTCCTGATGCAAAAGGACATGTTCAGTTAAAACCTGATGCTGCAGTTTTATTATGAATCTCATTAAACATTGGTAAATATCATTTTAATTGTTATTATTTATAATTGTATTTCACTTTGTTTCATTTTAAACATGTCAAATATCCATTTATATTCTTCATTAAAGTTATTTATTTCAAAACATGTATCATTTAAAAGTTATTTTATTTTATCTTTCAAAATGTTGAACATTTTCAATTTGGAGCCTAGATGTTTTTAAGTATAGGCGGCAATGAAAAAAATGCAACTTCAAAATAAAAAAACTTTTTAAAGTTAATTTTAAAAGGGTGTAATGAACCATTTTTGATTCAATTTTTTTTTGTTTATTTATCTTTTATTCATTTCCAAACTGTGGCAACAAGGAAAAGTTGTTAGTTGATTCTAATATTGAAAGTCTTCTGTCTATTCTTCATATATGTACATGTATATTGCAAGGCAAACTCTTATCATAGTTGTTTTGCTGAAAAATTATTACTTAAATACCATTTAAATTTTTTTCGCACAGAGATTATTTTGTTATTTTCCTTTTTTAAATAGATCATATCAAGGAATGATTTTATTATTTATACATGTCATATCTAATATAGGGAGATATTAATATTATTACACTTCATAGAGAATATATCTTATCATTTTAGGGCGATAATTATTTGTTATTATCTTCTGCATTACATTTTCTGGGGGTACAGTTATTTTCTATAGGTGCTGTATATGTATATAAAGAAAGGTAATTTAAGCTCAACTTGTTAGTTGTACATACTTAATTAGTATGTAAATTTATTCACTGCCAACAGTGTGTAGGGTCATATGTTAATGATAGATTAAATATGAAGGTTTTCATGTTTGAATAAATATTTATTTTGATCATGTGAAACATGTTTCTTGTCTTTTTTGCCAACAGAAATAAAGCAATCTTCTGAAGAGATGTGGCAAAAATGCCAACAGAAAACACAAATGAAAAGACTTTAATAATCTGCCAAATATGTTAACAGATTACAAACAAAGCTCTAAATTGATCAAGATTATTGACAGACAAAAAGCCATAAATATTGCAAAAAATGTTGGCAGAAAACTAACAAAAAAACCTAAGTATTGCCAAATGTGTTAACAGAATACAAACACAGCCCTAAAACTCAACTAAAATTCTGACAGAAAACAGACAGGCTTAGCCCTAAATGTGCCAAAAACATTGACAAAAGCAAATAAAACCAGAACAAAAACAAAAAAACTGTCAAATGTGTTTTGACAGAATATAAGCTAGCATATCATAAGAATTGCCAAAACTGTTGACAGAAAACAAACAATAACAAACTGTGGACACGTCTCACATACCCTCCCCTTACAACACAAACAATAACAAACTGTGGACACGTCTCACATACCCTCCCCTTACAACACAAACAATAACAAACTGTGGACACGTCTCACAT
>MJUU01004765.1:67184-83542 GCA_002080025.1 Modiolus philippinarum | reverse complement strand
TTACAACACAAACAATAACAAACTGTGGACACGTCTCACATACCCTCCCCTTACAACATAAACAATAACAAACTGTGGACACATCTCACGTACCCTCCCCTTACAACACAAACAATAACAAACTGTGGACACGTCTCACATACCCTCCCCTCTCAACATAAACAATAACAAACTGTGGACACGTCTCACGTACCCTCCCCTTACAACACAAACAATAACAAACTGTGGACACGTCTCACATAACCTCCCCTTGCAACATAAACAATAACAAACTGTGGACATGTCTCACATACCCTCCCCTTGCAACATAAACAATAACAAACTGTGGACACGTCTCACCTACCCTCCCCTTACAACACAAACAATAACAAACTGTGGACACGTCTCACGTACCCTCCCCTTACAACATTTTATTTTACACATTTATCTACTGCATCACCCATTATAATCAAATCTTAACTATCTTTACAACTTCCTTGGAAAAAAGGTTGTGATCATTCATGCATGACTAAGGGGCCAGGGCCACCATTTGGGCATGGGATTGTTATGTACTCAAGGCAGACTGCATGTCAAATATCAAATGGCTAGGACAGGCTGTACAGAGCTTGCTAAAATCAAACTTAAAATGATCATTCATGTGTGACTTAGGGGCAGGGCTACCATTGGTATGTCAAATATCAAGAGGCTAGAAACACTGGTACAGGCTGTACAAACTGCTTGCTAAAAACTTTAAGTGATGGTTCATGTTTGACTAAGGGGCCAGGGCCACCATCTGGGCGTGGAATCGGTATGTACTCCTCAAGACACAACTGCATGTCAAATATCAAGTGGCTAGGACAACTGGTACAGGACAACTGGTACAGGCTGTACTAACTGCATTGAAAAAACTTATTGTGTTGATGCATGACTAAGAGGCTAGGGCCATGAAATAAGTAGGAATTTGAGTTGTACCTATAATAATGCAACTGCACATCAAATACTAAAGACCTATAACTAAGATAAGTTTGTTAATTCTCAATTGTTTCTGCCACTGGAGACACTATCCCTAAGTCTGGCTTTTGCGACTTTTCAGCGCAGACGAGACAATAAAAACCCTAATATTGCCAAAAACATTGACAGGAAACAAACAAGAAAAGTCGTAAAATTGCCCAAAAAATTTGGCAGAAAACAAGAATATCCCAAAATTTGTAGAACTATTCCAAAAAACAAAAAGCATTAAAATTACCTAAACCATTGACAGGAAACTGACATAAAAAGCACTAAAATTGCAAAACTATTGGAAATGATGGACAGTATATACATGTACTTCGATTTTTGCAATTTACCAAGCAAGGAGACACATGATATCGCACTGAGGCAGCATCTTTTCCTCTAAAACTACTAGGCAAATAAGAACTCAACTCTGTCTCAATGGTTTAGATGGACCTTCAAAAATCATGCCCAACAGGTCTACACCTCATCATAAAAATGGCAGCCAGTCAGGAACATAGTTAAACATTTGACCCTCTGGAAAAAAAAAACAAGTCAAAAGATTTTCTCCTGTGAAACTACTATTCTACTAAGCTAATTAGGGCCCCACATTCAGATGTGGGTGCCCTATAGTTTTCACTTTGTCTGTCTGTCTGTCTGTCAACAATTTTTTCTGTCACAGATTTCTTGGCTCCTACTGGAGGAAACAATTTTAAATTTGGTCCGAAGCTTGGAAATGATGAGTTGTATTGTGTAAGGAATTTTCAAGTTTGTCGGACATCCACTTCCTGTTTGCCGATTCTTTGATTTTTTACTATAAATCAAATTTTCCGTCACAGATTTCTTAGCTCCTACTGGAGGGAATGATTTGATTTTTGGTCTGAAGGTTGGAAATGATGAGTTGTATTGTGTAAGCGATTTTCAAGTTTGTCAGACATCCACTTCCTGTTTGCCGACACTTTGATTTTTTACTATAAATAAAATTTTCCGTCACAGATTTCTTGGCTTCCACCGGACGGAATGATATTAAATTTGGTCTGAAGGTTGGAAATGATGAGTTGTATTGTTTAAGCAATTTTCAAGTTTGTTGGACATCCACTTCCTGTTCGCTAATACTTTGATTTTTTACTACAAACCAAATTTTCCGTCAAAGATTTCTTGGCTTTCACTTGAGGGAATGATTTGAAATTTGTTCTGAAGCTTGGAAATGATGAGTTGCATTGTGTAAGCAATTTTCAAGTTTTGTCGGGCGCCCACTTCTTGTTTGCCGATACTTTGATTTTTTACTATAAATCAAATTTTCCATCTCAGATTTCTTGACTTTTACTTGAGAAAATTATTTGAAATTTGGTCTGAAGCTTGGAAATGATGAGTTGTATTGTATACGGGGTTTTCAAGTTTGTAAAACGTCCACTTCCTGCTTGCCAATACTTCGACTTTTTACTGTTAACCAAATTTTCATCATAAGATTTATTACCTTTTATTGGCTTAAATGATTTTAGCTAAGAAATGATAGGGTTTGGTAAAACTTCAAGAAATCACCATATCCAGCAAATTACTGTATCAACATATTTGTGTTTCAAACAGAATTTGAATCCACACTTACATGAAATTGACTTTTGCTCCAAGTTTCAGGATTGAAATTGCAGGGCAGTAGATGGTTTCTCCAGGTGGTTCAGACCTCATCAAAGATGACTGTCACCATGAAACATAATACTGACATTGAACTCTATATAAAACACTTTCAAAGATATCTTCTGAAAACAACTGAAGGCAATCAGAACTAAATTTGTCTCTAAGGTCTTTTGATTTTCCTTTTCAAATAAGTTCTTTGGCAGGTCTGCAGCTCAGCCAAGATGGCTTCCAATAGGAACAATGGACAATATAGCTTAACATGGAACCTGTAACAGAGAGCTCACGGTGACATACATATTTATTTACTGACAATGATGGTTATGGTCCAGGTGAGAGATACAAGCTCTTGAGATCAACTTTTGATTGTTTGGTTAGTTGACATTTTGTTGCAAAATGTTAATGAAGACCTATACCGTTTGGTCATTCAAATTACACCTACATATAATTGCTAAATTGGGTTCCACATGGGAACTATTAGACCATGGAAGTCGCAGACAATACATTCCTAAATCAAAAACAGAATATTACAAAAAAATCATGGAATGATTTAAACCATAATTTGAAAAATTGTACAACCATAGAATCTTTTAAAAGGTTATATCTACATCAGTACTTTGGTTAATTTCCATTTCTATCAGTTAATGTTCTGTAAATTTTAATCTTCACGCATTTATTTATTATTTGTCTTATAATTTATGCTGTAAAAATGTACATAATGCAGGACCATATTGTAAACTAGTTTGTAACTAAATATGTCATCCTGTTGAAATAAAGGATATTATTATTATTATTATTATTACAATTGACAGCAATATAGAGTCTATATTCTAGTTGGAGCTCGCCTATGCCTATATTGCTCTCCTGCAATGTAAAAATATCTACTAGATCATCTACTAGATTATCTTTGATACTATCTGAGAACAGATTTGTATTAATTTTTGCTCCGATGGCCATTGATAACAGTGAAGCATATCTTCGACTGCATTCCTTTTTGGACAAATATAAAATTATCTTTCCAAATAATAGTCATCATTCGTGAAAGGGATACAGTCCTAATGGACAGTTTCAACAGGATTAGTATGAACAAATCTGGTTCTAAGTAGTTTCCGATGAGATGATATACTGCACATCCTCGTGGGACCCGTTGCAAAATGGGGAGGTTTGGGTACCCATAAACCTATTTAAACCTACTGATGTCTCTTGCCAGTGCCGGTACCAAGTCCGGCTATTTCCAGTTCCTATCGTTGTCTACGTTTGTCTTTTTATTGTTTTTATTGTGCAGTTCCCCAGTAGATTGTGGCATGTGATTGTAATTTTCGGTAAATTGTAAGCGTTTCCTGTTATCTTTGCAATATCAATTCCCTTCTGGTGCCGATCTATGTATGCATAGCTACTGAACAATTTTATTAATGGAAACCACCTGAAATTCACTGTGACCTAATTTAAGTAGTTTCAGAAGAGGAGATATTAAATGAATTTTGTCTGTTGGTTCAAACTCAAATTGTGGTTCCCTATGGTAGCAATCTCAGTTTGATGGGATACAGACATGCTAGGCACTACTTTTAAAAGGGACTCGTGTTTAACCCAAAGGGTGAGGGTGCCTCGCCTAGAGAAGATCATGCTTTTCCTTGCGGCCGGGCATCTGACGATACCTCCTGTTGTCTTCGGGTTAACACTATAGTGCTGTTGTTTATTTTTTTTTCATTTGTTTTGTCTTCATCTTGTTGTCTCCATTTGTGTTGTATTCTTCTTCCGAATACTGTCCACATTCAACAAGTGAATATTCTGGCAGATTGTGCATATCAGTTAAAACAGGATAAAACATCTCGATTTAGTGTAGTTGTCCATTTTTGTCACTTGAGACTTGAAGATCTCGAATGACTTGGCCTGTGTGATATCAGGTGGTAGCTAGTTCCAGTCCTTTGTTGTATTTGGGAAGAATGACCATTTCCTGCAAACTTTAGTTGTTGTTCTTTATAGTGAGAAGGCATGAATTTCCATGTACCTAGATCTTATAGGCTGTTCTATAAATTTATTTTTATCGATTGCCACTTCCCCCATTGACTTTTTTACAGAACATTATAAGTCTAGCTTCTTTCCGTCTTTGTTGGAAGCTCTTCCATCCTAATTCTTCAATAATATCAGTGACTCTTGTACGATTGCTATAGCGGTTGGTGACAGATCTCTCTGCTTTTCTTTAAATCTTTTCCACTGTAGCTATTTGATTTTGATGGTATGGGTCCCACACTGTTGTTGCGTATTCTAGCTAAGGTCTAAATAGGGACTTGTAAGCCTGTTCTTTGAAGCTTCTTGATTTTATACTCAGGTTGCAATGTAGAAATCCCAGGCTTCGGCTTACCTTGATATGTTCTCCCCAGTCAAGGTCACTTTTGATGGTACATCCTAATCTCATATTTCAGTATGTGACTATGTAGCTTGTATTCATGTTTAATTGGCTTCCTTCCAGCTGACAGAACTTGTGCACTTGTCTGGATGAAATTCCATTTTCCATTTTTTTCTCCCATGTTGCAAGTTTGTCCAGATCTGATTGATGTTTGTGACAGTCATTCTTTGATGAGATTGTTGAATAGACTACAGTGTCATCAGCAAAGTGTCTTACCTCTGAATGAAGATTTTCTGGAAGGTCGTTGATGTAAAATAGAAATAAGCTAGGTCCAAGTACTGATCATTGTGGCACTCCCGAACTTACTTCGACTTGGTCTGATGAGTCTCCTTCTACTACAACTTCTCGGGTTCTGTTTGTTAAGAAAGCTCTGATCCAGTTGATTGTTTTCCCTCTTATTCCATAGTGTTGGAGCTTATGTAGCAAGAGGCTGTGTGACACTTTGTCAAAAGCTTTTGAGAAATCCAATATATATGGCCATGGCCATGGCCATTGGCCAGATATGGCTACCGTGCACAATTTAACAAACAACATAGAAAAAGGGAAACAGACTGATCTACTCTACCGTGCACCCCCCCCCCCCCCCCAGGACCCATCCCCATAATTTTTTTAAAGTCTTTTATAATGTTTTTTGAGATTTTAAATGTTAACAAGCAAAATGTTGGGATGGAGCTGAGACTGAGGGGTATTTTTAACCTCGGGTAATTAAATTTTGCGTATTTCGGATTTTACACAAGTTTTGCCTTTCGTGTCTCTGGAAAGGGTATAAGATCCCTCAAAATGGCAAAAATGGGGTATCAACGGAAAGATCATGGTATTAGCTTTACAATGATACCATGGAATTGATTTTACTTTTATATATGTGTTGAGCAGAACTTAAATTCTTGCCCTCCCCCTACAAAATTTTGCTAAAATTACTGAAATCTTTATTTTCTGTTAAGATTAAAAGTACAAGAATGCAAAATATTCCTTTTGATTATGATTTTCCGTTACTTTAAAACTATTAGTGTTAGACTAGACCATTCTAGTGCTTTTGTTTTGTCTTTTTCTGGGATTTTCAAAAGAAATGCTATTTTCAGTAAAGTTGGCAATATTTAGTAAATTGGGAGAAGTTTTCATTTTCTGTTAATAATGCCCGTTAAATTTGATCAAATTCTTTATTATAATCAAAGATTGATAATATAAACACTTTTTCAAAAGAAATTTAGTATTCTTGGTGTATAAAGACGAGAATTTCCATATTTTTATATTTTTACTCTTATTAAATGAAGTTGAGGATTTATACTTATCATACGTCATCGGCGTGTTAAAAAAAAAATCCGCAAACTTTTTCTTTGCTTGCTCGACTTCGAAGTTGCTTTAAATAGTTGTTTATTCCTAGATCTTTGTTATTTTTAATTAGATTTTATTAGATTATTGTTCTGTTTGTTTATTTTTTTCCCTGCAGAAGCAGTTGTTTAATTTACATAATGAACCCTTTGAAAAAGAACCGCAAATTAGATCAAGTGTGTGTTGTACACTATGAAAACTCGAACAGTGATCAATTTATCTTTCTGAATGAAAGGACATTCAATAAATTGCTTACTGTCCGTGATTCTCGGCTTAGGGAGCCAATAGGTTCTGCATCTAGGATGACAGATATTTGCAATCAAATCCCTGCAGAAATCTCCAATGTCCATGGGTACCATAGAGATTGTTATCAAAGGTTCACCATGAATTTAAATCGGCTATCTAAACCACAGGAAGAACATTTAGATACTGATGCTAAAAGATCAAAACGTAAACGTTCTTTGGATAATGACAAGATTGTGTTCAAACCAGATTGCATTTTTTGTCAGTAAGAAGGATATAAAAAATGCAAAGTAAAGGGCGTTTGGACAACAGAGAAAACTTCCAAATTTGAATATGAAGGCGGCATAAACATTCAAAAAATCGCCGAAGAAAGACATGACGAAGGTCTCCTAACAAGGATAAGAGGACTTGATCTATTTGCATGTGAGGCACAGTATCATAGATCTTGTCGGAAAAACTACATACGTGATCCCAAATATTGGCGAAGTTCGAGTGAAGAACAGAGACAGGGACAAGCTGATCTTGAAAATACCCACAAGGAGGCCTTTCTTGTTGTTTCCGACTTTGTTGGGGAAGAAATATTAGAAAACAAGAAAGTGTTAAAATTGAGCGACTTGCGCCAGCTGTATATTGATCAAATCGCTATGACGCCGTATGCAAATCCAAATTACAGAAGTGAAAATCTTAAAAGTTCTTTGTTAAAGAAGTTTCCAGATTCACTCATTTTTGTGAAAATGGAGAGACAAGGCAGGTTCTCCTCTGATCTTGTAGCAATCTTGTGCTAATACTGACTTGCACTGGCCATTCAGTATGCTTTTAAGCTTGGTACTGCAGACCAAGTGAAAGATGTGCCATGCAAATTCGAAATGACGCAAGTGAGGCCTTCCAAAAATGATGACATTATGCCGTGGCCACCTACTTCAAAATATTTGTCTGAGGCAATTCTTAATATTCCAAGTAGCTTGAATAAATTTTTAGCCATCCTTTTTACAGGTGGCACATCAAAAGTATCCAGCAAAACCCTCCGACTTATCGAGTCAATCAGCTAGGACATCTGTAGGGCAGTGACACATGGTCAGTGGAGGTTAAAAAAACACATTCTCCTGAGTATGACCATTCAACATTGGTTTCGAAGTGCCGAATTAACTACTCTTTTTAATAGACTTGGCCACTTATAGACTTATTCATTTGCTTTAGAATTAGAAACAGCCATTGGGGAGGTAGTAAATGACACTTCTAGCTTGTTGTCGCCCGAAATAGTCAGATATCCAGATGTTCCGTCCATTTTTCATTCGGACTTCGACAATTTTGACCAACTTCTCAATGATTTGACAGGCATGGGATCCGTTCACACTGCGCATGGTATCATGATGCAAGACTTTTGTGGTGATTCTGATGAAAATGTTGGTGGCTTCTTACCAGTGATTCAGTCATTGGAAAAATCTGGTCGTCGTTCTCTTCAACTTCAAAGTCAGATAGTTCTGCCTGAGTGTTATGTTACCCAGAGAAAAAGTCCAAATTTTAAAGTTACCTTGTCTGATGTTCCTGGAAGTGCCCTTGTCTTTTCCGAGGAGATGTTAAAAGGACTCGTTTGGATAGATGCTCGTTATCTATCTTGTACACATGGCCAAGAATTACCTGGCTGGGTTGATATATTTCATTGTTTGGCAAAACACCACGCCGTCTAACAACAATAGATTACTATCCTGTTATAAACCAGCCAATTACGGATTACAAAACTGTCCAGGAATGCCTTCGGTATTCAGAGGAAGGTGCCCGAGAAGTTGGTCAAAAATACTGCATTACCACATTTGATCTGGGGGTATGTATGAAAGCATATCCTCTTTTATGGAACGAACCAGAGAAATACAGAAATCACATTGTAATGATCGGCACGTTTCATGTCATCTGTGCTTATCATAAAATGCTGGGCAAGAAAATGGCAGGAAGTGGATTTTCAGATGTTCTGCTGGAATCGGGTCTTGTTGGTTCTGGATCAATATCAGGGGTTTTGACAGGAAAACATTATAATAGAGCCATTATCTGTCACAAGTCGTTGATGGAAGCGTTAGAAAGATTACTCTTCGAAGAATTCTGTGTTGTGACCAGAGGCGAAAGCAGGCCTTTTGAAAGTATGTCGGAAGATGGCCTGACTCTCTTAAAGGATTTCGTTGATTCACCATGTTCTTCATCCCTTGATGTCGTATTATCGGACAGCTCATGTCATAGATATTTACAAGATTTTCTTAGCTTCAGAGAAGATGTTAGGAATTGTGGATTGGGAAAGACAGCCCAATTCTGGATGTCTTATCTGGATCAAGTTTGGATTGTGATATAGCTATTGAAAGCTGTTAAAATAAATGATTTTTTGTTGTACTCTAGGTGCCTTTTCATGATGGCTGATTTGTTCTTTAGTTTTGGTGGACAAAATTATGCAAGATATTTGACGTTTTTCTCTGTATTTTTGGCCAACCTTGATGAATCACATCCAGGTGCAACTGATTTGTTGAAAAGAGGTGCTATTAGTGTAGCAAGATCCTTCATTCCTGGTAATCGTTGTGCTGTAGATAAAACTATTGGGGAAACTTTTATGAGGCACTCAAAATCTCATGGCGGAGCCGGAGGTGGAAGTGCTGGTTTGTCTGGTCTTTTGAGCAATTACGATTCATATCAAAGATGGGTTCGCACTGCTTACGAAAGAGCACAGTTCGTGAAGATCACGCTGGAATTCGCTGATATGTTGCCAGATACTTACGCAGGTAATATACATCGTGATTTGAGAGCAACTGAAATTTCGCATGGAGAAAAACGTGTTGTAACTGCTGCCGAAACAGTCCTTGGGTTTATTAATCCTTTTGACACAGAAGATAAAACAAAGTTATATTGTATATCATCTGGTGCAGCAGCCAGTCAGGATGTTGAGTCTGATGTTCTCAAATCTGAGGCAATCGGTGAGCGCGAAAAGAGAGCATTTATAAAAGATAGACTAGAGAAGAACGAAAACTTTTTCGAGCCAATCAAACGACAGAATTTGAAGACTTTTGCGTCAATGAGTAAGACAACGAAGATAAAGACTTCTAACAACAAAGTACTGGAATATAAGCAGCAAAGCAATATCGCTTTCCAACTACTGATTCGATCTCAATGTGATGATCTGCGAATAGATTTAAAAGAACTAATGGCATACCCTCTAACGCCCGTTCCTTACGGCATTGCAACTCCGGACGGCCTACTTAACAAAACGGACAAGTCAAAGGGGTTCCATTTTCTCACAAGCGATGTTATTGATGAAAAAATCCCTGTCGATGCAAAAACACTAGTTGTGCAAGATGGAAATGCAGTTTTCTACTACTTAAAGGAATTGCCGTCGACCTTCAAATCCATTTGCGAGAAAATCTTTGATATTTCAGTGAGATCATCTGATACTGTATTTAGTACAGATATGTACCTAGAAAACTCAGTAAAATCTATGGAACGAGAAAGAAGAGGTACCGGCGAAAAGGGGCCAATGTTCGAAAGCCAGCAGACTGGAAGACGTTTCTTACAAACGACGAAAATAAGAAGCAGCTCATAGATCTATTAGTTGATGTTTGGTCTAGTGATTCAATGGCAGTAAAATTGAAGTCAAAATCCGTGATTATTGTCTCAGGTGAACATGCATTTCATTTATCAAGTGAAAATGGTAATACCGTGACTAAAACTGAAGTTGAAGAACTCTGTTCATCACAGGAGGAAACTGACAGTCGCGTGATTTTGTACTGCTTGTATGGTTTGAAACATGGGTACGAGTATGTCAGAATCAAAAGTCCAGATAGTGATATATTTTTCATTTGTCTTCATTATGCCCTGAGCATGCGGGGCATTACTATATTATTCGATACTGGCACAGGAAACAGAAAGAGACTGATTAATATTACACATCTCGCTGAAAGCTTTGGTCAAGAATACTGCACTGCCCTAATGGGATTACACGCATTCACACGATGTGATAGTACAAGTGCTTTAAAGGGAATCGGCAAGGTTAAGCCCATTAAAGTAATGAAAAAAAGCCAGACATTCCTAACCATGGTTTCAAAATTAGGCGATTCATGGGAGATAACATCTGAACTTAATATTCACTTCTGCTCTTTACGGAAAGCCCAGATTTACGTCAGTGAATGATTTGCGACACAACAATATTCGTCTCAAGTGCGTGTCAACCTCCACAAATACGTTTGATTCAAAACGTAACGTTGATATCAGCACGTTACCTCCGTGTAAAAAAAGTCTAGAACAACATATCCGGAGAGTAAATTACCAAGTTGGTATATGGAAATCGGCACATATTGCAAAACCAAATATACACAAGGGGGGGGTCATTTTTTTTAGATTTCCATTGTTTATATGTGGAAAACGTAAAATATATTTAGCAGAGCCATACATTTTCATTTCTTGATTATTGAGACCAGAAAAACTTAGAAATTTCAATAAATTCAACAATTTCGATAATTCCTATTATTTTTCTAATCATGAAAGACGAATAATATATGAAAAGCATCATTTTCTTATGAATGCTTTACAATTAAGTACAAAACTATACAATAAATGATAATTGGGGGTTTCTTATGAAAAATATACAAGTGAGATAGTAAAGATTTGAGCTATTTACGCAAAAAAATGTAGGGGGAGGGCTACACTTTTAGCTCTGCTCAACACATATATAAAAGTAAAATCAATTCCATGGTATCATTGTAAAGCTAATACCATGATCTTTCCGTTGATACCCCATTTTGGCCATTTTGAGGGATCTTATACCCTTTCCAGAGACACGAAAGGCAAAACTTGTGTAAAATCCGAAATAAGCAAAATTTAATTACCCGAGGTTAAAAATACCCTTCAATCTCAGCTCCATCCCAACATTTTGCTTGTTAACATTTAAAATCTCAAAATAGACATATAAAAGACTTTAAAAATAATTATGGGGATGTGTCCTGGGGGGTGCACGGTAGATCAGTCTGTTTCCCTTTTTCTATGTTGTTTGTTAAATTGTCTATGCGTCAATTAATTGTGTTTCGCAGGATCTTTGGCTTCTGAATCCATGTTGGAATGGATATAGTACGTTGTTTCTTTCTGCATTCTTTAATGATGTTACTTGTCACAATATGTTCGATAATTTTACAGGAAATGCAGGTTAATGAAATTGGTCCGTAATTTGATGCTTAGTACTTCTTTTTTTGTATGCAGGTGTTACTGTTGCTGACCTCCAATCGTCTGGTTTGTTTCCTGTATCCATTGAAAAATTGTATATTGAGGTGAATTGTCGTGTTTTTGGATTTTCGGAGGTTCCGTGAATCCAATTAGTGACGTCACAAAATCTAATTTGCATTTGCAAATTAGCAATTTTGGTTGGCAAAGCCGAAGAATTTATAGCATTGGGATAGAATTTTTAATCTCTGATCACTTTTTTATTATATGCACGATTTTTGATCTGTAAAATGCATATTAAACATTGAGATATTCATATTTTTTCTGTTGTCTGAAGCACATTGAGAAAATCTCTTTGGTCAGAAGAAACAGAGAGCGTGTTCCTCCCTAGTTTTGCAGATAGCCTACCACTGATTAATTGTCGGTGGCCAGAACAAGATGGGATAAAGTAACAAAAGAGCTGCCTCCATATACTCTTCCGACCCTAGAATGGGTGTGTCTGTTTAAAGAGTCATGACTGGCACGGTGTGTGTGGACATGGGGGAATCTGTCCTGTAAGGTCCACCACCTGAGATGTGGGATCAAAAGTTTCAAGAGTAGAACTGCAGAATAACAATCCCGAGATGCTGGAGTCCAATGTTCAAAAAGGTAAAACCGGAATGGAAGAAAATAAAGACGTCCCATTGGAACCACATCTGCTATGGAGTCGATAAACCAAGAGGTTGTGAGCTTAAGCTGTTTGTTAAGACAGTATTGACTGCACAAACTGAATCAGAGACTGAAATCATGAAAATGTGTAACCTGGAGGAAGAACAAGACAAAGTTCTGTTCTGAAATGTTCCCCAGAAAAACAAAGCCATGAGAAGGAATCAACTCTTGACTTTTCCCATGTAATCAGGAAACTCGGTTTTTGCAAAAAAGCAGTCCGAGATTGGGAGATAAGAATAGATGAATCGTACTCCTTCAGTAGAGAATCGTTCAGGTAAGCATGGATCTGAACGGCATGTAAAGTAAAGGGCAACTTGGAAATTTAGGTGAAAACCAAGGGGCTATAGTTTGAAGTAAGCATCCTCTAGGTCAAAACATGTGGTCCATACGCCTCGGAGCACTTTGAAGTAAGCATCCTCTAGGTCAAAACATGTGGTCCATACGCCTCGGAGCACAGAAGCTCAAATGAATCTGTTGGTTTCCATTTTGAAATGGGAAATTATCAAATACGTGTTGAGAATTGAAAGTTCTATGGCCGGTCTCACCAGGCCACACTTAGGAACTTCGGCTATTTCTCCATTATGCAAAAGAGCAGATACATCCTCTGAAAGAAAGAGAACATTCTGTGTATCTACCAAAACTGAAAAAGGAATCAGAGTGCATGAGAGAGGAGGAAATGAAGTGAAATGAAGGTTTATATACCATCTAAGTATTGCCGAAACCCCATGATCTGTGGTGATTTTCTCCCAATGATCTAGAAAATGGGCCAACCCTCCCCTACTGGGATATTGGGAAGAGGAACAGAGAATTCCTCTTAAACAGGAGGTGTCAATATCAAACGATCCGGGGGGCGAGAACCAAATTTCTTATCATCTCTGGGACACCTTTGGGATATTTTAGAAGAGATATAGGTAGTATTTGGCTTCTTACATTAAACAAATAGAAGACTAAAAGCCTTAACAGCAGAAACAGTGCGTTTCCAATTACCAACCCGAACATTTACAATGACATGTTGAGGAACTTAAACAATCCCTTCTTGGACCTTCTCGAATGGTGACCAAAAATCTTGTAAGTTAAATTACAAAACACCGAGGTTACTGTGAATTTTCTGCAGATGGCCATTTCGACGACTTATTTCTCTTCAGTGCAATTCGAATCAAACCATTTGTAAATCCATTTACCTAAATATGTGTAAAATCTGATAGAGAACAAATAACCAATAGAATCTATTGTATCGGCTTCAGGAATGGTGAATGCCCTCGGGGACTAACTGTCCACTAGAAGAGTCATCGGCCTAGTGGTAATAAATGACAAAATATCGAAGTTATTGTGAATTCATTTTCTGCATGTCTATTTCGACCACCTTTGTCTCTTCAGTACAGAACGAATCTAAACATTTTGAAATCCATTTACCTAAATATGTGTGAACGCCAATAGAGAACAAATTACCAAACGAATCTAAATAGTGAAGCCAAAATCAGCAAAGGACAGGGCATTGCAAGAGGGAGATATACGCCTAAGATTATTTTTTTTTCTTTTTAGATATTGCAAGTTTCCATACAAAATCGCTTTGGGGGGGAGCACCGAAGTACCGGCTACTTGGATGACTTTTAAAAAGAATCTTTCAAAGACTCTAGAATCTTGGAACGATTCAGAATTTCATGCCGATTTGATAATGTGAAATTACCAAGCGAATCCACTTTAAGACACTGAAAAGCACCAAGAGCCTTGTTAACTGAATGTAAAAAGGCTTTTAGCTCTAGGAGATCTCCCTATATCTTTTACAAAGCTCCTGCTATCGAAAGATGATGTATTGCTGAGAAGGATTTCGGAGTAAATTATCTGATTTGAATTTTAAAAATGTGTCAGACGCAAACCATCAGCTGGTTGTGAACCTTAAAAAGTAGATATCGTTTTGACACAAGTAGGCACAAGCATGTACTATCCTCCCAAAGCAAATTTACAGATAGGAAAATCTTTAACTGAAAAAAATAACATCTGGGAAGGAAGAAGGACCAAACCCTGAGCTCTGGATATCTAAAGTGTCGTCACGTAGAGCCTCATTAAAGGTAAATAGGGCAGATAATGTATCAAAATAATCAGGAAGGGGAAAGTAAGATGGTGAAGTTTTCTGAACTAAACCACATGTAGTCTCAAACGAAGAGGGACGTCTTTTATACTTAGGTGACGAAGCAAGGGACTTTAGCCACGTCCATCGTCAATTGAAAACGGTGGATCTAAAATGTTCTTTAAAGACAGGCATAAGAACAGGTCTTGTAGTGTTTTCTTCGTCCTTTAGAGGAGACGGACTTCTTCTCGTATAGCACCTGCTGCTCAGGTTGGTCATAATCAATGAACTTATGTTCTTGACAGCCTGGAGCAAAAGAAAACAATATCGTCAACCATGCATGCCATCCTCTGTCATACTGGTGTGAGCTGAAGGAGAGATAACAGGTACAGCACCAACAGTTTCAGATGAAGCAGAATTTACCATGTGGTTAGAAGTGGAAACACCACTAACAGGTGGAATAGAGCTGCACTGAACGAAAGAATAGCACCAGAGCCTGCACAAACTATAGGGCTAGCATAAATGGCAGTATTGGTACTAGTACTTTCCTTGGTCACAAAACCCTCTAAAACAGTGAGATGGATGTTTAGCGCCTAAACGATATATGTAAAGTTAGATTACAAATCTCTAGCTAATGCTAAAGAATCCGTCTGGCCAATATAACCAGCCACTTCATTGGGACCTCCAGCTGCAGCTTATGGAGAAGGACAACCAGGAAACTGCCAGGGAAACCTAAACATAGGGTGATTTCAAAAGCCTGGAGCAAAGAAAGGATCCGAGGTCTGGTCCAAAACTGAAAACTACTAGATCTCACCACTTGAGCACAAGAAGTGGGACGTTTCATACCCATGGCAAAACCAGGAATGGGATTGAAAGAACATTAGTGTTGAAGGGCCTGGAGGCTAATGTAGAAGTGACAATGGACACTATAGGAATTACCCGCGCTATGCGCCACTTAGAGCCTAAATCCTGAATGAGAAGTGTTAGGATCGAGTCTGCAACAGAAGTTCAAGGAGGAGTACCAGCCACTCTACTGATAGCTGGTTCGGATTCACTACTCAACACTGGGTTTAGAACTGAACTGTCCCCGAAAACATCTGTAAAATAAAAAAATTCTGTTCAGTGATAGAAATGAATGGGGTGTCATGCGTGTTGTCGTTAAAATCCATGACTTACCTTTTGTAAGTTCTGTTTTCAGTTCTTCAATAAATCACAATTTAACTTTGAAAATAAAATAAAAGCACTTCAAATAAATTGAACAGGAGTAAAATACCAAACAAGATTATCTTAACATACAAGCTAGATAATCAACGAAATACATTTGATTTGTGTTCGTATCACAAATGTTATTCTGGAAGCAGTGGTAGAAATACCACAGGGATTAGGTATGCGTCTAGGGCACGGGGGAGTTGAAGACTCTATTACTGCCATTAGCTAGTCTACTTGTAGATGAAACAGAGAGCCGAGTGCGTAAGTCTTTCTTTCTAGCACAAAGCCTCTACCAATTAAAGATCTCTACAGTGTCTCCAAGCAACAGCACACGGGGAACTAGGGTCTAGCATATCTATCTAAGAGTGCAGCAAAAGCATTGATAGAATGAAAAGCAATATCATCACGTATTATTATAGCAAGGTTTTCAACCAAGCTAAAAAAAGTTTTTATAATCCAGTGTTATGCACCAACTAATGACACAGGTGAACAGATTAAAGTAGAATTTACCAACAGCTACAAGAAGTAATAGACTCCAAGACAAACTAGAGGCTCAGACTCTGAGCCTGTATCGCTCACCTGACAAAATGCTGAAGCAGGGTTTTCGAT